>PISX010029640.1:0-19825 GCA_004024625.1 Mellivora capensis
CTCCCTCTGCCTCCCTCTGCCTCCCTCTGCCTCCCTCTGCCAGTGTTCGCTCTCTCTCTCTCTGACAAATAAATAAATAAAATCTTTAAAAAAAAATTTTTTTTCCCTTAAAAAGTAGAACAATTGGGGTGCCTGGGTGGCTCAGTGGGTTAAAGTCTCTGCCTTCAGCTCAGGTCGTGATCCCAGGGTCCTGGGATCGAGCCCAGCATGGAGCTCTCTCTGCTCGGCAGGGAGCCTGCTTTCCTTCCTCTCTCTTCTGCCTGCCTCTCTGCCTACTTGTGATCTGTGTCTGTCAAATAAACAAACAAAATCTTTAAAAAAAAAAAAAAAGTAGAACAACCTTCTCTTTTAAGAAATTAGACCAGAAATCTTTGTTATAACTTCTTTTCTTCCTGTAGAAGCTTTCTTAAAAGGCCAAAATAGGCTTTGAAATAACGATACAGACTTAGGCCATACTTTTCTAAGTTCATTCATTCATTCAGTTTTCATATCTCATGCTATTTAACTAGCATACATTAATTAAGCACTTACTGTATGCCAGACACTAAAACAAAGGAGTAAAATGTAGCCTTGCCTACAAGTCGTTCCTATTTGAGTTTGCTAGAGCTGAATTATGGTTTCCTTTTGGGAAACCTGAGCCCTAGGATTTGAAGTTCAGTGCCTGATTTTAGAGATCAAATGCCTGACCCGGGTCAGACAAAGAGGTGATGTCAGAGCCAGTACTATTTCTAATCTGTTTTAATATTGATACGAGGCATAAGAAAATATAGCTGATGTTTCTAACAATGCAGGATTTCTGGATATTTATAAATGTCTAGCAATTAATTGGATTTTTCTCTCTTCACACACTATTTGTTACCAACTAGCCGCCTTTGTGATTTCAGTCACTTCAAAGAGACGTTTAAGTGCCAAGATACTAAAACAAATCTTCCAAATCATCTAAATCCCTTCCTGCATTTTGATTCTGTAAAGGTTTTCAGTTACATGATATTCATGTGGTGAGACAGTTTGAATACACAGGCATGTTTCAAAACTTAGAATCTTTTTTTTTCCCCCCAGTGGCAGGTGGATTTTATTGGACTGGGACACACCGGGGATCCTCACCCATGGCAGAGAGTGGGGGACAGGTTGAAGATAAAAATCTGATGGTCGCTTGTGGTAGGACCACAAATTCTGGGGCTTTGCTGGATGAAGGGGAGGTGAGAACTAGGTTGCCTGGTTACTGGGAAGCCCGACTTTACTGCTGGTTGCCTGTTCCCCAGAAGCTGGAGGGAGGCAAAGATTCTGGGGGGTGCATGCAGAGCTTGGAGATACATAGAGCAAGAAGAGTCAGAAAAACCAGTCTGTTGGTTTCATCTGCTTTTGTAAGGACAGTCTACCGCCAGGCTGGAGGAAACCTGTCTGGGTGAGCGGAAAGTGCACTGCGTAGAGCTGTGGCTGTGGCTGAGACAGGTACCTTGCTGCCCGAAACGCCGAAGGTGCTCTGAGCTGCCGACTGGGGCTAACGGCTGGCTAAGTGGGTCCGTAGTGAGGCAGGCGGTTCCAAAGGCACTGCTGGGGCCGCCTTGGAATTGACCGCGCTCTGGGCTCCCTGCGAAAGCAGCTGCTGAGCCCACGTAGTGCCGGGTTCCAAGCACTTGGCGTCTGAACGTCTGCTTGGCCCTCTCAGCCACCAGGAGGGTGCCTGGGTAACTGTGTTCCAGGGCTCTTTTGCGCGCCGAGGAGGTGAGTCTCTGTGTGAGCAGCCAGGCTCTGCGGAACGCAGCCTACCTAGGGCAGAGCGGTCGGGTCCCTCCTCGCGCCGGTTCCTCTTCCTCACGTAGAACTTTTCTTGAGCTGCAGGAAAAGCTGGTTCTTCTCTTCCTCTAGGGCCCAAAGCTTCTCCTGCAACTTCAGATTTGTTCCTTGGGCTCCTGCAGTGACATTCTCACTTCCATCTCCTTTTTCTTCCTTCTCCGCTGCTCCTTCATCTTCTGTTCCATCATCTTGTCCCCCTCTGCCTCCTACGGAGGTTTGCGCGCAGGCTCCATCTTGCTGTTCTGGGGCAACACCCTGGGGGCCAGGAGGCTCCAGAAGGGCAGGCGTGATGCTGCCGGGGGCCCTCGCGGGGGTGGGCACCCTGCTCTGTCACTGCCAGACGTGGGACCCGCCCTACCCGGAGGTGGGCACTCATGGGGTTACAATGGCCGGTGCCCCGGAGGAAAAGCCGCCGGCCTCTGCTGCTGCCAGGTCACCGGGTCCCTGGCCCCTGCAGCCCGGAGTGCTCCTCGTGTGCAGTGCCGGCAGGCTGGGGTTCTCAGGCCTCTGCGCTTCAGAGTTCAGATTCTCTTTGAGAGCCACTGCAGGAATCTAAGAAGATTATTTTATTTTATTTTAAGATTTTATTTATTTACTTGTCAGAGCTTAACCAGGGGGAGCGGCAGGCAGAGGGAGTAGCAGATTCCCCACCGAGCGGGGAGTCCCGTGGGGGACTTGATCCCAAGACCCTGGGATCATAACCTGAGTCAAACACGCTTAACTGACTGAGCTATCCAAGCGTCCCCCCAAGAAGATTATTTTAAAATGGTTCTCTGCTTTTACGTGTTTTGTTTTAAGATTTATTTATTTGAGAGAGAGAGAGAGAGAGAGAACATGAACAGGGTGAGGGGCAGAGGGAGAAGCAGGCTCTCCACTAAGCAGGGAGCCCAATTCGGACTTGATCCCAGGACTCCAGAACCATGCCCTGAGCTGCAGGCAGACGCCTATAACTGACTGAGCCATCCAGTCACCCCTGCTTTTACGTTTAACCTTGAGGTCTTTGAATACATTCTGGTACATTTTTGGGTGCACAGGGAAATTAGTTGATAATACTGCTTGGAGCCTATACGGAGGATGTCAAAACAATACTTTATTCAAAGAGTTAAGAAAAGTGTAATAGGTACCCCATATTTAATTAGAATGTATAAGTGTTTAAAACTAGCGTATAAAATTACAACAATGTACTTCAAACAATAACTTACTCTTATTTTGGGGTTCACTTAAAGCTAACGTAAAGCTGTTAAGTGGGCCCGAGTGTAGAGTACCTATTACTTACTTAAAAAGACCATTTTGTCTTATATGAACTAACACTTGGATCAGCAGTACAAATTGTCTTGAGTTTTTGATTCATGCATTTTAAAAGAGGATCTGCCGGGCGCCTGGGTGGCTCAGTGGGTTAAAGCTTCTGCCCTCGGCTCAGGTCGTGATCCCAGGGTCCTGGGATTGAGCCCCGCATCGGGTTCCCTGCTCAGCGGGGATCCTGCTCCCCCCCCCCCCCGCCCCTCTGCCCGCCTCTCTGCCTACTTGTGATCTCTGTCTGTCAAATAAATAAAATCTTTAAAAAAAAAATAAATTTCCCTATTTCCTGGGGAATACTGAATAAGTTACTGCACTTCATTAAATTTATTCATTCAACATACACTTAATGAGTTCTACGGTGTACCAAGCTGTGTTCTAAATGCTGAGATATGGCAGTGAACAAAATAGACATGCTCCTACCTCCATGAATCACAAGATTTGAGCACAGAAGAGCTAGAATCAAATTGTTGTTTGGGGACATTTCTCCTTCCAAGTGTCCCTCTCTCCACATACCCTTTGACAGATTCCAAATTTGCATTGCCTGCATCAAACCAGAGATTACATCTTTGAAAGTATATATTATCACATATTCCTGAATTGATTAGGCAGCGAAGAGCTGAGAAATTTTCTAATAAATTCCATTCAAGTTACTGCATTTTTCACCTTCATTTGTCAAAAAACAATTAAATACAGGTGTTGATTTCCTTTTTATTTTCCTCCCTTGTTTTTTTTTAAGTTTATCACAATAGCATATTCTACTACCAATAATTTTTCTTTTAAAAGATTTAACATGTATTTCTCATATATATGTGTTCACGTTTTCCATCCTTTTCTGGGGGAAAAAATGGTCTTGCCAATGAGGGCCTCTAACAGAAAACCCTTGTTTCAGTTACAAGTAGCTATTTGATGCCATTTCCCCTCCTCATGGGCTTATGAGACATTTTTCTTCCTTCTCGCTGAACCTCAGGAATGCTGTCTAAGTAAATGCCAAGCCAAAGAAGCAAGAAATATTTAAATTCTGCTCTCCAGGAAGTTTTTATAGCTGTTGAGAGTAGCTTCTTGTTTAAGAAATGTGGTTTGATTTGTTAAGGTTGCCCTTTTCTCCTGAAGTCCACCATGGTTTGGTTATTTATACATTTTTAAAAACATGTAAACACCTTATGCAAATGTGGTATTTTGCAGTTATCCCTCATTTACCTAGAGAGCTTTTGAATGATAGTGATCTATGTAGCAAAACTACATGGCCAGGACTGGCAGAAAACTCCATGCCTCACTCACATGAGAGTCTCTCCAATTTCCACAGGCAGCCCACTTAGTAGAGATTAATTCACTCTTAAATTTGTGAGCTTACAAAAATATTGTTTTAACTTCAAAACTATTAGAAACTATTTCAATCATACAGAAAATGATATAACCAATCCCCATGTATTCATCACTCTGATTTAACAGATGTTCCGATTTTTGCCAACATAAAGATTTATAAACTAGAACTTAAAACTGGTAGGAATAAAAGATAATACAGGATGATGGAGGGAGGGTAAGCACCCTAACCTGAGCAAGATATTTAAAGAGGAAGATTGAAGAACTCTATAAACTAGACCCAGGGACTGAAAAATCGTAATTGCCTGGGCTCATGTGAATCAGAGGCAAGCCCTTCTCCTGCTCAAAGCCACTAAAGGCTTTCTCTGGCAAGAGGACAATATGTTTCATTGGTAACCCCAAATCCACGGTAAAAGATTGAATTGTGTTCCTTTTGTGTTACTGCTGGAGAAGGAAAGCTAGTGTGCACCCAATCTAAAATCATTTGCGTAAATGTGAAAGGTTTAAAAATCCAGTTTTAACACTTAAAGGGGAAAGATTTTAGTTTTATCACATTCCTCTGTGATGCCTGTAGTATTTAGAAGAGTAAAAATTCTTTGCCGAACACTTTTTTAGGTAAATATTTTACTGAAGAACCACATACATGCAGAAAAATACCTAAATCATAAGTTACATGTTTTCATAACGTGATCACACTCATGTACCTGAATCATGAAACAACATCCCAAGCATCTGAGAATTTTCCTGATAGCCATTGTAACGTCTCTCTGTCATGATAACTACTCCTGACTTCTAACATCAGAGGTTAGTTTTGACTTTGGAAAAATGTAATATAACAGGATCCAGATGGGGGAGAAAAAGCTGTTGTGATTTATTGTTCATAATTTGCTTTTCAAGCAAACATATTCCAAGTACTTCCTTTTCATATATAAATGTTCAAGTTTCCTCATCTAAGGTGAAGGCAGTGTCTGAGTGACAGGATGGCAATGAGGATGATGACGACAATAATAATATTAATTTAAAACACTTATTAAGATTAAGCAAGCTACTTAACCTCCCTGTGTCTTAGTTTCCTCCTCTGTATAATGCTCATGGTAACGGTAATCATCCCTTCCTCACAGAGTTAAGGTAAGAATTATAATGTAAATGTAAACATGTAGAGCACTCAGCATAGTGCCTCCTATCTATCAAGGGCTCAGTTGTGTGTGTGTGTGTGTGTGTGTGTGTGTAATAAATGAGTTAACTCAGAAGAGGGTGAGATGATTATTAGATTTTCATATTAGCCACATTTTTATTTTACTACTGCCTGATCACACAGATTGCAAAATGCTCTCTACTGTGTGGATAAAAGGTCACAAAGGCATTGGGTGAAGAGGCATTTGTTTTTCTTGAGAACTAGAAAATCCTATATGGTGTGCCACTGAATCAGAGGAGAAAAAGCATAAGGAGGGGAGACTGTGTTTGAGTTGACCTCAATTTTATTTTTAGACTTTGATCAGCCTGCAGAGAATGTTTTATATTTATTTTTAAAACACTTAATGGGTCACATACACAAATAAAACTAATGAAATCTGAATTAGGTCAGTGGATTATATTGACGTCAATTTCTTAGTTGTGATATTGTACTACGGTTATGTAAGATGTTACCATTGGTAACACCAGGTGTTGCTAGCTGTGTGAAGAGTATATGGGCTCTCTCTGTATTATTATTATTTTTTCTTTTAATTTATTTGACAGAGAGAGAGAGAGATCACAAGTAGGAAGAGCAGCAGGCGGGGGGGGGGGGCGGGAAGCAGGCTCCCTGCCGAGCAGAGAGCCCAACATGGGTCTCCATCCCAGGACCCCAAGATCATGACCCAAGCGCAAGGCAGAGACTTAACTCACTGAGCAACCGAGGTGCCCCTCTCTGTAAGGTGCCCCTCTCTGTATTATTTCTTAAAGCTGCATGTAAATCTACAATTATCTCAAAATAAGAGTTAAAAAAAAAGCATGCCTATGGAGCCACATACTTTGAGCCCAGGGTTGTCCTAGTCTCAGGGTACAAAGAGAAACAACAAAATACATTCTTGTACTCAGAGAGGATGAGAAGGGACTTTGAACTAGATTTTTTAAAGTATAGGGGCGCCTGGGTGGCTCAGTTGGTGAAGTGTCTGCCTTCAGCTCAGGTCATGACCTCAGAGTCCTGGGATCCAGTTTTGAGTTTCAGGCTCCCTGCTCAGTGGGAATCTGCTTCTTCCTCTCCCTCTGCCCCTTCACTCTGCTCATGCTCTCTTTCACTCTCTCTCTCAAATAAATAAATACAGTCTTAAAAGAGTTCCGGCTGACTCTGGAACAGCACGGGTTTGAACTGTAGTACAGGTCCACTTACAGGTCGATTTCTTTTTTCAATAAACACACTTTACAGTACTGTAAATGTTTCTCATGATTTTCTTAACATTTCTTAACATTTTCTTTCTCTAGCTTACTTCATTCTAAGAATGCAACACATACAAAATATGTGTTCATCAACTATTTATGTTATGAGTAAGGTTTCCAGTCAACAGTAGGCTATTAGTAGTTAGGTTTTGGGGAGTCCAAAGTTATATGCAGATTTTCTTTTTCTTTTCTTCTTCTTTTTTTTTTTTAAAGATTTTATTTATTTATTTGACACTCAGAGATCACAAGTAAGCAGAGAGGCAGGCAAAGAGAGAGGGGGAAGCAGGCTCCCCGCTGAGCAGAGAGCCTGATGTGGGGCTCAATCCCAGGACCCAGAGATCATGACCTGAGCCAAAGGCAGAAGCCCAACCCACTGAGCCACCTAGGCGCCCCAATATGCAGATTTTTAACTGTGTGGGGATCAGTACCCCTAACTTTGCTCAAGGATCAAGCACTGCAACCTTGTTTAAGGATCAGCTGGTCTACCTGGTTGCACTAAATGGCTTGAAAAGATTCACCAAATATAGAAATGATTATCTGAAAAGTCTCCATGTTCTCAAGGAAGTATAACCAATCATACTCATAAGATATCCATATATGCACTAAAATTAGTAAGTAGCAATCCTTCAGACTTTGGATTAGATGAAAAGAATACTGCCTTAATGGTGAGGGCTGTCAAGTGTTGTGGAATGGAATGAAAGGATAGGAAGATTGACATCTTGTGCTGAAAGCTTTAAGGAGGCTGAATTCACATCTGTCTTTGTAGGTTTATATGTGTCTCTGCCTGAGAATGGATTAGATAATCTCATACATTTTTGTGATCCTATGAAGTTCTTTATATTCAAATTATAAATGTCTTTAGTAGGAATGTGCTTTTTTCTTTTCTTACTAAAACTAAGCAATATACAGGATACACTGCTGATATAATGGAACCTATCTTGCAAGGAAATATTCTTCCAACTTTTTCAACCTGCCATACATTTTGAGATCCCTAAATTTTCCCTGACATGGACTGGAGGGGTGAGAATGAGGGTGGGTAGCGGCAGGATATTGTCTTCAGAACAAAAATTAATCTCATGCTGGTTAAGGTGACCATATAATCTGTTGCTTAAACCAGGACACTTTAAAATAAATGCTTTCAAAAATGTTTTTGTTAGGGGCTCCTGGGTGGCTCAGTGGGTCGGGCCTCTGCCTTCGGCTTGGGTCGTGGTCTCAGTGTCCTGGGATCGAGCCCCGCATCGGGCTCTCTGCTCGTCGGGGAGACTGCTTCCCCCTCCCTCTCTGCCTGCCTGTGATCTCAGTCTGTCAAATGAATAAATAAATAAATCTTTTAAAAAATGTTTTTGTTGAAGTTTAATCTACATGCAAAAAAAGTGTACACTGGGGCCGCCTGGGTGGCTCAGTGGGTTAAAGCCTCTGCCTTCGGCTCAGGTCATGATCTCAGGGTCCTGGGATAGAGCCCCGCATCGGGCTCTGCTCAGCGGGGAGCCTGCTTCCTTTCCTCTCTCTCTGCCTGCCTCTCTGCCTTCTTGTAATCTCTGTCTGTAAAATAAATAAAGAAAATCTTAAAAAAAAAAAAAGAAAGAAAGCGTACACTGAATCTCCCTTCAGTGAACACTTATGTAACCTGCACCCAGACAGAGAAACAGAATATTAGCAGGAAGCTAGAAATCCCTTGTATGTTCCTTTCCAGTTACTGAGCCCTTTCCTCACAAGGGTAACCAATATCCTGACTTTTCTTATTGCAGACATGAGTTTTTCTTGTTTTTATACTTTGTATAAATTGAATCCATACAGTACATACTTGTTTATGTCTCATTACTTGGCATCAACATTATAGGTGGATTCATATTCTTGGGTGAAGTTCTAGTTACAGATTATTATATATTATATGTAGTAAATATATATAATATATATAGTTATTATCCATTCTCTTTATTGTGTATTATTCTATGGTGTGAATATATCACAATTTATCTATTCATACTATTCATGATGGTCATTTGGGGAGTTTCTAGTTTTTGGCCACTACAAGTGGTGCTGCTAATAATATTCTAGTGCATGTCTTTTGGTGAACATACATACATACTCCTTTGGAGAATATACCCAGGAGTAGAATTGCTGGATCATAAGTTATGCTCAAGTTTAGCTTGAATAAATACTGCTGGCTTTCCAGAGTGTTTGTTCTTATTTATCTCCTGCTGTGGAACATGAGAGCTCTGATTGTTTTCCGTCCTCTCCAATACTTAGCATTTTTCATGTTTAACCATTCAGATATATAGTAGATATAGTCTTATTTGATTTTAATTTGCATTTCTCTGTTGACTAATGAAGTTGATATTTTACTTATATTTCTCCTTCTATTTTTGGATGTAGTTTTTGGTAAAATACTGGGATATATTCTTTTGTCTATTTAGATCTTGGTGAATATTTTTCTATTCCTTAGTCTATCTTTTCTCATCAAACTAAGATGCACACACACACACACAGAACCGGTCGTAAGATTAATAATTTTGTTTTGGATTTGTTGAGTTTGAGATCTATGGAGGCATCTATATAGAGACGTCAAGAAGCTGTTGCATTATGTGGGTCTGGAGTTCAGAAGGAAGTTCTGGGCTGGAGATAGGAATTTTGGAGTCCCTGCCATGTAGGTGGCACCTCCGTGAAAGAGTGAATGAGGTCACCCACAGGAAAAAAGTCTTAGAACTGAGCCTGAGAGCCACCAGGGTTTGTTCATACGTTGG
The DNA here is from genome assembly GCA_004024625.1 of Mellivora capensis. Lineage (NCBI taxonomy): Eukaryota > Metazoa > Chordata > Mammalia > Carnivora > Mustelidae > Mellivora > Mellivora capensis. Next base: position 9,576 of record PISX010029640.1, read on the forward strand.
GAGTAAAGAAGATGCTGGGAAAAGAGCCCAAAAAGGAATTATTGAAAGGCAGGGAAGAGAAGCCATGTGAAAATGGTTTCATGCAAGGGAGTGTTAAGTGCATCAAAGTGTTCAACTTGTGTTGATTAAAAAAAGCAACACCTCATTCTGTCCCCCTTCGTCTCTTTCTAGCCATCATCGTCTACAGACTGCCATGGACCTGGAAATGCAGCAAGCTCCTGATGAAGTCCATCCACGCAGGGTTACACACCGTTGCCGCCATTCTCGTGATTATCGCTCTGGTGTCTGTTTTTGATTTCCACAATGCCCTGAGTATCCCCAACATGTACAGTCTACACAGCTGGGTCGGACTGACGGTTGTCATACTCTACATCTTACAGGTCAGTGTTTTGGTGTGTTTATAAACACATAAAAAGTAAAACAGTTCAGATACCAGAGATGTTTTCTATACATTCGTATTTCTTGGAAATCGTCTTGTCATTCCCCCACTAGACTCTGCTCCATGTTGTTTCCATTGCCAGTATTGTTCCCTGAGGGGCCCCAGAACTGCAGAATTCAGTCTTGAGTGTGATATTTTAGATATGGGCATATCTATGTAGGGAAACTTCCATCTCCATAACACAGAGGCTGCCATTATGTAGACTTCAAGTTCCATGTGCCAAATAAAGAAGCATAGGTAAGAGCTACAGATTTCTTCCACATATTTACTGTCACTTCTATTTTCTAACTTTGTGAATGAAGATGTAAATTTTACTTTTCTGTTAGATTTTGTAGGCTCAGTGATTAGTTTAGTTTTCCCCCTTCTTCACTTAGTAAAAACACATACTTTGGAGAACACTGTATTTAAACGTAAGTTAATGGAGTGTGATAGGGATGTGGCTGTTCTAGGTCACTGAAGGGAAAGGTTAATTTTAGAAGTCTTTTTGGTGTTAACCATCTTGATGAAAAATTGTTGTCAACTATGTCAACTCATTTCCCTTGCCTTGTACAGTATATATCCAGCTATGTAATTGGAATATCAATGTGTAAACTTCAGTTTTCTGTGAATATAGGAGAAGAAACTGAAGTGAATCTACAAAACCCCAAAGCATATCTTTTTTTTTTTTTTTAAGATTTATTTATTTGAGAAAGAGAGAGAGAGAAAACATGGGAGTAAAGGGCAGAAGAAAATGGAGAGAGGATCTTTTTAAAAAATTATTATTATTATTATTATTATTATTTAAAGATTTTATTTATTTATTTGACAGACAGAGATTACAAGTATGCAAGAGAGGCAGGTAGGGAGAGAGAGGAGGAAGCAGGCTCTCCGCGGAGCAGAGAGCCCGATGTGGGGCTTGATCCCAGGACCCTGGGATCATGACCTGAGCCGAAAGCAGAGGCTTTAACCCACTGAGCCACCCAGGCGCCCCTGGAGAGAGGATCTTAAGCAGACTCTGTGCTGAGCACAGAGCTCAACATGGGGCTCAATCTCATGACCCTGAGATCGTGACCCGAGATCATGACCTGAGCCGAAACCAAGAATCTGACTCTCAGCCAACTGCACCATCCAGGCACCTCCTGCAACAAGGCATATCTTAAAATATATGAATGTATGACCTCTTAGAAAAAGACCTCTTACCAGGTACCTGTCATTTTTCTTTTTAAAGAAAGGCTTTTAAAGCCTTAAAGCTTCTTGAATTTTAATTAAATAAAAGTGAATGTATATATGGACTGTATTGATTATTTAAGTTTGCATTACCATGACTGGAGGTAGGGATCAGAGAATGAAAAGGGGCCAGACAGGATGGGAGCACAGAGAAAACCCTGGATAAGATATGATCTTACTGATAAGAAGGAACAAGAAAAGTATCTCTAATTGGATAGCTGAGCTTTAGCTCAGACCTCCTGTCCTCAAGGTTGATTTTCCCTCCGTGTTCTGGTCTGGGAGGCAGCTTTTTTTCTCCCCCCAGCAGCTGGTGGATCCTCTCCGTTCAGAGAATAGGAGGCAAGACCAAAGGCCATTGAGATGCTGCCAGTTGCTTTAGGGCCCCTCTTGGCTTCCTGGTGTCTCTTCAGAACTTTCCTCAGCTCCATGTTCTGCTCTCAGCTGTCCATTCCCCTTACTGTGTCTCACTTCCTCTTCACCACTTCAGAATGTCAAACACAGAAGCCAGAGCGCTGTGGGAAACATTCTGCTTCTCTCTCCTGGTCCTTCGTGGGAGATGGCCTTTGCCGGGGCTGAGGAGGTACGAGTTACACAGCCAGTGGCAGAGCTGGGACTCAGGTCCAAGTCCGGGGCCCTCCCCACGAGCACTTAGTTCTGCCCTTCCCATGATGTCCCCAAGATCACTCAGCTAGCCTTTGAGCATTCTCATCTGGAGAGTGTATCCCTGAGGAACAGGATGGAAACCACCCCAAAGCTATGTAGCTTTTCTATGAGAGAGTTCTGTGGTTCTGAGTGCAGTAATTAAATCGGACTAGATAAAACACCTTAACTGAGTCATGTGGTTGTATAAAGCTGTCCAGATAATTCAGGATTATCTCCCAATCATAAGATCCATAAACTAATTACATTTACAAAGTGTCTTTTGCCATGTAACATAACATATTCACAGCTTTCAGGGATTAGGGTGTAAAGATCTTTGCAAGTGTTGGGGGCAGCATGATTCAGCCTACTACAACTATGAATAAAAAAATAGAAGAAATTCTAAATGAAATGAAAAGCTGATTCTTTAAAAAAATAAAATAGATAAACCATTGCAAACCTGATTGAGAAAAAACAAAATATACAACCTTCAGAATAAGAAAAAAATATAATCATAGTTATAAATAATATTTTGAAATTAGGACAGGTTATTAAATTTTAATACACAGTAATATACTTAAAAATCTTAAAGAAAAAAGGACTATTTTCTTGCTAAATATAAACTACCAGAATTGATCCAGGAGGAATTAGAAAACATAAATTGGCTAATAATATTAGACAAAATTGGTAAGTTTATTTGAAATCTATCACTAAAAGAGGCATTGGGTCCTTACTGTTTTATACCTTTGACCTTCTAGGAACAGGTACTTTCAACTATTCCAGGACACAGAGACAAAACAAATTTTCTTAGATATGGCCCCATTGTGCATTACATACCACACCCAAGATGGTGGCTCCAATGAGAAACACCTTTACTAACACCCAACATCAAACACCAGCTTAAACTGTGAAACACTGAAGACATTTCTGTCAAATTGTCATTTAACTTTACCATAGAGATTTTAGCTACAAGAAAATGAAAAAAATCAGTATAAATAATAGAGAATTTATGACCTTTTTTTGATTTGCGGATCATATAATGTATGTCTAGTAACCCAAGAGATGGCTAAAGTAATATAAGCATTTGGAAAGGTGGCTGGATATAAGATAGTCATTCATAATTCATTAACTTTTGCCTAAACTGGAAATAACCACTTAGAATAAGAAATAGAATTCACTTAAAATGTAGATATAAAATTATAAAATACCTAGGGATAAATTGAACAATGAGCGTATAAAATCTACATGTAAAATATGTAAAATACTACAAAATCTTATTTTATATATATTACTGTAATATATATAAATATATATATATTTATATATATTACTGTGTATTAAAATTTAATAACCTGTCCTAATTTCAAAATATTATTTATAACTATGATTATATTTTTTTCTTATTCTGAAGGTTGTATATTTTGTTTTTTCTCAATCAGGTTTGCAATGGTTTATCTATTTTATTTTTTAGATTTCTCAATTTAAATTGAGAAAACATGGTATAATTTAGAGAGATACCATGTTACTAAAAGAGAAAAATTAATATGGAAATATCTGTCCCTCTTCAATCATATTTATATTTAATATCATTCTCATTTTAAGCCCAGTGGGAGTCTTAAGCTTGCAGAGCAAATACCAAGGATAATAAAAAAAATTTTGAAAAAGAAGTGAAGAGATACTTGCCTTATTCAAAAAAGTTATTAACACAAAAGTAAACAAAATAGTCATGGAAAGACCAGAGAGGGCAAAAATGGCCCAAGTATGTAGGAGAGCTTTTTTTGTTTGTTTGTTTTTTGGTTTTTGGTTTTTGGGGTTTTTTTTTGTTTTTTAATTTTTATTTTTATAAACAAATTTTTATCCCCAGGGGTACATGTCTGTGAATCGCCAGGTTTACACACTTCACAGCACTAACCATAGCACATACCCTCCCCAGAGAGCTTTTTTTTTTTTATGACACTATGATCTTTCAATTTAGTAGGAAAGAATGCTTATTTAATAAATGTTACCATCAGGGGCACCCGGGTGGCTCAATCCATTGGGCATCTGTTTGCCTTCCACTTGGGTCATGATCCTGGGCTCCTGGCATTGAGCCTGGCTTTGGGTTTCCTGCTCAGCTGGCAGTCTGCATATCCCTCTCCCTCTGCACCCCCCTTGTGCATGGGCACGCGCACATGCTCTCTCTCTCTTCCAAATAAATAATATCTTTTTAAAAAAAAGTTATCATCATAATTCGTTATCCATTTGGAAGAAACCAAATAAATAAGCAAAACAACTCTGCATATAACAAAAGAAAATGGATTCCAGATAAAGTCCTAAATATTAAAAAAACAAAGCCAATGAAAAGAGAAGAAGAAAATTAAGAAGCATATAATCTGAGGTTGGGGAGTCCATAAGGTTGACAAGAAATCCAGAAGTCATAAAGGAAAAGAAAGACCTATTTGATTACATAAAATTTTTAAAAAATTATGTGGGACGAAAGATACCAAGGTGAACAGAAACTGCCCCAGGGGATATGGGGAATAATCATGTCGTGTGTTAAAGGTTAATGCATTTAATATATAAAACAATTCTCTCTTTTTTTTTTAAGATTTTGTTTATTTGTCAGAGAGAGAGTGCACAAGCAGGGGGAGTGGCAGGCAGAGGGAGAAACAGGCTCCCTGCTGAGCAGGGGCTGTAGGACTTCATCCCAGGACCCTGGGATCATGATCTGAGCTGAAGGCAGATGCTTAACCGACTGAGCCACCCAGGTGCCCCAAATATATAAAACAACTCCCAAAAATTAGTGATAAAAAGGCAACCTCATAGAAAAATAAACAGAAAATCTGAATAGGCATGTCAAAGAAGAAGAACTTAAATTACCAATAAGCATATGTCCAACCTCACTAAGAAGTTGGGAAAATGTAAGTGAGGACAATAAAATGTCATTTTCCCCCACAAGATTATCACAGCAACAGTGGTGATCTTCCTTGCTGCCAAGGGTGTGAGGTAAAGGGTGCTCTCTTCTTCTGCTTTTCCACTGCTGGCAGGAAAATGCATTGTTACCAAATTTTAGGGAAGAAGTTTGTTAATAACTACTAATTTTTTTTTAAATTTGGTTACCCTTAACCTAACAATCCCACATTTGGAGAGAGTGGAAATTAAAAATACTGTAACATAAGGAACTCTAAAAAGGATTTTTAGTGGGGCACTGTTTATGCAGGCAAGAAATAAGAAGCACTGAAATCTCCATCAATAGGAATGGTTAAATAATCTGGGGTAAATCAGTGGTGGATATTATAAAGCTATTACAAGGAACGTAGCTCTGTCTACTGACCAAGAGTAAAATCATGATACGTTCTTCAGTATAAAAAATCCTGAAGATCGGGCACGTGGGTGGCTCAGTTGGTTGAGTGACTGCCTTCGGCTCAGGTCATGATCCCGGACTTCCAGGATCGAGTCCTGTATCGGGCTCCCAGCTCCTTGGGGAGTCTGCTTCTCCCTCTGACCTTCTCCTCTCTCATGCTCTCTCTCACTCATTCTCTCTCAAATAAGTAAATAAAATCTTAAAAAAAATTAAAAAAAAAATACTGAAGAGGGATGCTTGGGTGGCTTAGTCACTTAAGTGACTGCCTTCGGCTCAAGTCATGATCCCAGGATCTTGGGATCGAGTCCTGCATTGGGCTTCCTGCTCAGTGAGGAGTCTGCTTCTCCCTCTGCCTGCTGCTCCCCCTGCTTGTGCTCTCTCTCTCACAAATGAGTAAGTAAAATCTTTTAAAAAAATACTGAAGAGTAAAATGTATAGTAAAATGTTATTTTTTAAAAAAAGGAAAGAGAGAAAGAAAAAAAGCATATATGTGTTGGGTAAAGAAAGGTGTGGGAGAATATACCACACTACTATATTGTGGGAGTGGGTAGGATTGGTTGGGGGGGGGGGATTTTTAACTGTATCTTGTTTGACTTGTTTGAACATGTGGCTCTTTTGTTTTAAATATAAGTAAATCCTATGTTACATAAGAATCATATATACATAGTTTGTTTGTTTTTTTAAGATTTTATTTATTTATTTGAGAGAGAGGGAGAGAGCACAAGCTGGGGGAGGGGCAGAGGGAGAGAGAGAAGCAGACTCCTTGCTGAGCAGTGAGCCGGACTCGGGGCTGGATCCCAGGACCCTGGGATCATGACCTGAGCCCAAAGCAGATACCTAACCGACTGAGCCACCCAGGCGTGCCCTTACGTAGTTTCTAAAACTAAACAAGCAAATGGGTGCCCCTCACCACAGTTGTGAGTACTCACGTTGTGCTTGGTGCCTGTGGTTGTTTAGGAACCAGGTGAACAGTGTCCTGTCAGGGAAAAAGGACTCCATTCCAGCTTTATTCCTTTGTTGCATGACGGCTGTTTTCAAGTTATTTGCATTGCTTCTCGGAAGTGACAGAACCCAACACTCAGGTGTGCTCAGGAAATGATTACATGGAAGAACATTTCCTTTCCCAGAGGAAAGAAACCAATTGTCAGCTTGCTTTCTTCCCTTTAAGCTCCCTCCTTACTATGATTTACAAAGATTCCTGTCTGCATAGTCTTAGTTGTAAAAATTGATGAGCCACAAAAATACGCTTCACCAGAGACCTGCTTCTGTCAGATTTCTGAAGTCAAAAGTACAAAAGGGAAGCAGTGTCTCTGTCTGAACCAAGATGAGTTCTAGGCGGAGGTTCTTGGAGCTGCCACTTGCGGGTGGAGAACAGGAAGCCCCAGTTTCCTGGAGCAGCAGCAGCTGCCGTCTTTCAGCCAGCTTCCCTGGCCCCCGCAGCCTGCACTAAAGTCCCAGAGTTTAACTGTATGTGGACCATTCACTGAGTTTGTGAGGTTGGTTTGCACTCCCTGCCCCCACCCAAGAACACTTCAGGAAACAATCCTACCACAGAGTATGAAGAGCGCAGAAGAGATGGTCAAGTTCAGATCCTCTTACCTTAGCGCTCTTGGGGGTTGGCTTAGCTTCCCTGTCAGGATTTATCCACCAAGTGAAGCCAGTGTCAGGTGATTTCAGGAAGTAAAGGAAAGAAGGAGGCAAGGAACAAAGGCCACAACCAGAAAAGGCTGAAAGGTCTTCTTCCTTCCTCAAGTTTCGCTATGGATTGTAAAGCGTTTCAAGAGTCGAATTCTTTTCAATTTGTGACTTCTAGCCTCTGGGGCATTTTTTAAAAATAACAAACTATCAGAGGTCCAAACTGTACTCTGACTGGGCTGTGTTGTTGCATATCTGACCTCTACTCCCCTCAGCTTGTTGCCAGGGTGGAAATAGGTGGATCCTACGATCCTTGAGACTACCCCCAAAAAGAGAGGGCCCATCTTTCCTAAGTCCATAGATTAAATTCCATAAAAATGTGTTTGGGTCTACTTGTCTGTTAGATGTTTTCTTGACTGAGGCACTTGGGCCCAGGGTTGGACCAGCCTGGATCATCTAATCTGCTGCCTGCCCCCTGCCCAATTGCACAGCCCTGAAAACAAACACAGGAATGATTCCCCTGCCAAGCAGAGATCCTTTGTTTACCCTTTCGAGGAGGAAATTAAGCTGAAATTTCTTTATGAGAGTCTTCTCCCAGATTTTGCTAACACATATTTTCTTTTTTCTTTTTTTTTAAGATTTTATTTATTTATTTGACAGAGATCACAAGTAGGCAGAGAGGCAGGCAGAGAGAGGGGGAAGCAGGCTCCCCACCGAGCAGAGAGCCCGATTCGGGGCTCAATCCCAGGACCCTGAGATCATGACCTAAGCCGAAGGCAGAGGCTTAACCCACTGAGCCACCCAGGCACCCATATTTTCTTTTCCTTTTCATCTCTCTGAGGTATTCCTTCTCTCTGCTTCCAAGGCATCCTCTTAGAGTAGTTCTTAAAGTCTGGTCCAAGGAACCCTGGGCGAGTGGAACAAAGATTTTTCAGGTGATCTTTCTGTTCAAGTTCTTTCCCAGTTATTTGCATTGCTCTTTTCATAAGACTAAGATGGTATTTGTCTTTGTTGCAGTTTCTCACAAGAGTTCAGAGGACTTTTCCAGAGGCTACATTATATATGCTATCCCATAAGACTGAATGCAGAGACAAATAGAGGAATCCAATTACCCATTATTGAACCAGACCTTAAAATGATTTGCAAACACGCCACTCAGTTCACTATTATTTTGTTTCATATAATATAGTTATTTTCCCATAAGACATGTTATTTATGTAAATATATAGAGAATTTATTATCACTGTTAAATGAATAAGTATTTTTAGAAGTTTCAGCTTTAATTTCTAATATGGTAAATGTCAATACACATAATCCATATAAATAAAAGTTCTTTGGGGTTCTCAATTTTTTAAAAAAAACCCTATTGTATGTATTTAGAAGTTACAGATCTTGATAAAGTTACAAGATCATGATAAAATTAACTGATGCTTCCACCATGTAACCTAATTTAGAAAACATAGAACCCCTACCCACTCCTACCTCAATCCCTTATCTCTCTACCTACTCCAACCCCCAGTGATAACCATTCCCAGGTTTTTTTGTCATTCCGTTTTTCTTTATAATTTTGCCTCATACTGTGAATCCCCAAGTAATATGTTGTTTAGTTTTGCTTTTTTACTATTTAAAAAATAGTCTTGTAATATTTGTATCCTATTGCAACTTTTTAAAAATTCTGCTGATTCAGCTATATTGATTCCTCTAGCTATATTCATTTTTATTTTTGTGTCCCATTGTACAAATATATCATGAATTTACTTATCCGTTCTTTGCTATTAGATATTTGGGCCACTCTCAGTTTTTTGTTCCAAACAATGTTATATTGAACATTTATATACAATAGCCTTCATTGGCAAAGGTTACTCTGGGTGTATATTTATGAGTAAAATTATATACTCAGCCTAAAAAAGAAATGCCAAATTGTTTTCCAAATTGGTTGATCCCAGTGTGTTCCTGCCATCAGCATATAAGAGTTCCCGTACGTGCACCTCCTGCCAATATGTATCCTCTTTATACTTTTTAATGATTGCCAAACTAGTGGGTATAAAATAATGCCTCTTGTGGTTTTAATGTTTATTTCACTGATTACTCATGTTTCTCTTCTCAGAAATACCTGTTTGTATCTTTCATCCGTTTGAAAAATGAGGTTTTTTTTTCCTTTTCCTTGAAGATATGTAGTTCTGCATTAGATTCCTTTTCATTTATATGTATTGCTTATCTATATCTTCCAATTTGAAGCTTTTATTTTCTCTTTTATTAGTATTTTCTGATAAATAGAAATTCTCAATTTTAATGAAACAAATTAATCTTTTTCTTTAAGGCTATTTTTTTAAAATTTCATTTTGATAATCTGTTGGTGAGATTTTCCTTTCCCCTAAAGTCAAAATAAGCCAGAAAGTCAGGTTCCGCTCCAGATGGCTGGATCAGAAACTCTGGTGAGGGCCCAGCAATATGTGCTCATAGGCCCACCTGGGGATTCAGAAGCATGCTGTTTGAGATCAATTAAAAGCTCGTCTTCTTTAATCTATTAATATAATCAGTTCAGTAGGTTTTTCTAATGTTAAACTTGGGTGAATTAAAAACATTTTAAATGTCTCAAGATTCTTTTGCTCTCTGAAATACTCAAACTCTTATCTTTTGTTGTTTTATTTGTGTGCTAACTAGGCTTCTCAGAAAGGACATTTCACAACTTTATGACTTCTGTTAGGAGGAGGAAATCTGATCCCTTGCTTCTTTCTCACTCAGATCCAGAGAGCAAGTAGTGTTTAAGAACATGGGATTTGCTGGGGTGCCTGGGTGGCTCAGTGGGTTAAAGCCTCTACCTTCAGCTCAGGTCATGATCTCAGGGTCCTGGGATGGAGCCCTTTATCGAGCCCCGCCCCCGCCGTAGGCTCTCTGCTCAGCGGGGAGCCTGCTCCCCGAGCACACACACAACCCCCGCCCCACCTCCCCCGCCTGCTTGTGATCTCTCTGTCAAATAAATAAATA
>PISX010029641.1:0-19780 GCA_004024625.1 Mellivora capensis
GTCTCTGTGTATGTGAGCTCCTTGGGGAGGAGCTTGGTTATTTCTTCCCAGGAGCCCAGTGGCAATGTTCAGAACTTTTGATGATAACGGAAAGTTCCGTGTCTAGTCACTAGCCTCATGTGATTATTGAGTGCCTTAGAATAGGGCTAGTGTGACTGGGAATTGATTTTGAATGTATTTAATGTTATTACCTCTATGTGGCCATTGGCTCCCATATTAGTGCAGGTCTGGATTCCAACTGCCTAGCTTAGTGGAGGTGGACTCAATTGCTGTCTGTTGACTTTAACTGAAGTTTACTATTCCTCAAGGCACTCACCAAAGTGTACTTTTGCCATGCGTTTTTCAAATGTCTCACATAATTTATTTTCAGTAATCCAAGATTTTCGATTCCTGAGACCACTCAAACAAAAGCTTTTCTACACCTGGGCCTAAACAGCTGCTGTTCCCAGAGCGGTGCCTCTGGGGTCTAGGACTGAGGGGAAAAAAATCCCTACAATGGGGTGGAACTGATCTGCTGTTCTCGTCAATATACTTTATAGATCCTCTCTGCTCCCATAGTGCTTTCTAAATCACTTCCCAGTCAAAGTAGGAAACTGGATACTTTATGAATATTTCCACTTTCCCTCTGCTGATGGGGAAGAGAGAGCCACACTTGCCAGTGGGAGATGTCTGGCATTGGGTCTCGGTCTCTGACTTTGGAAAAATCAGTTAAGTCTTCAAGTTTTCTCATTTATTGAGTGAGAATAATAGTTCTTTTAGCCTTAAATATCTTTCAGTTGAAGTATAAGAATCTCGGAATGAAAGTGTCTGCAAGTCTTCCCCAGCTGTAAAACACTGTCCAAATATTTATGGCTATTGTTATTTTTATCTCATTAAAGATTAGAGCATTTGTGTTAGCTTGTGGCCTATTTTCCCATGCCTGAAATCAATCCTTCATCCACTGCCTATGATATATGGAGACCTATCACTGAAAGTATGCAGGATCTTTATTATTTTGTAGGTCTCATAATCATGAGCTAGCATTTAAGTGCCAATCTGCATGGTGTGGAGCTTATCTCTGCATAGTAGATTGGCCACATGAAGCCACCTTTCCTGTGACAACAAATAATTTTAGGAGTTCATACTCCATCTATGTTGGCCTGATGATCTATGTGTTTCCTGAGACAGGGAGAAATCCTGGTTCTGCTCCTACCTATTGGACAGATTCATTGCATGACTTGGAAAGTTCATTTAGTCTCTGTATATAGATTCCCCAGAAGGGTTATTAAGATTGTGATAGCAATTTTGGATCTCTGTCAGGTGATTACGTCTGGATTTCTTGATAGGCTTTTAAACTTCTTGAAGATAGGGGTACACCTAATTCTTCATTCTTTCTGAAACGGCTCTTGAGTCAATTGTTTACAAGTGTAGTACACTGATAGATCGCTAACTCCACGTACACTACATGCTGATGCATAAAGAAAATGTACCACCTTTATTCTATAACCGACCTGCTCTTTCACTTGAACTTGTAATATTTGGGTAGTGGGGAGTGTATTAGTTTATCAGTTGTTGCATAACAAATTACCTTAAAGTTAGCAGCTTAAAACAACTGCCACTTACGGGTAGCTGGGTGGCTCAGTCTGTTAAGTGTCTGCCTTCTGCTCAGGTCATGATCTTGGGGTCCTGGGATGGAGCCCTGTCGTAGGCTTCGTGCTCAGCAAGAGGTTTGCTTCTCCCTCTGCTCCTCCCGTTGCTCATGCACATGCATTTTCTCTCTCAAACAAAATCATAAAACAAAACTAACATTTAAAACTTATTGAGTTCTATGTCAGGGATCTGGATGAGGCTGTGCTTGGTCCTCTGGTCAGGGGTCCCTTAGAAGGCTGCCGTCAAGATGCCATCTAGGGCTACATCTAGGGCAACCTAGTGGATTGTTCAGGATGGAGTGGTTTCCTGGGATGTGGGGTTTTCAGTGCTAACACTGGGAAAGTCATGGGGAAACAGGGATGAGTTGGTTACTTGAGCTGGATTTCAGCAGAAGTCTATCTAGAATGAGGGACCATGTTTCAAACTCATCTCTATCATGTGGTAGGACCTACTCCTTTTGAATTATTGGGCATAGGGCCTCAATTCTTCTCTGGTTCTTGGCCAGAGGCTTCTTCAGTTCCTTTCTACCTGGACCTCTCCACTTGTCAGCTGACAATATTGTAGCTTATTTCATCAGAGCAAGCAGAGGCGAGAGGAAGAGGTGAACAAATTGAGAACCAGAATCTCTTTCAAACCTTTTGTCTGAAGTCACATTCTAGCACTTTCGTTGTATTGTTTTTGTAGGAGCAAGCCACTAGGTTTGCACCCTACTCAAGGGAAGTGGATTATACAAGGGCATGAACACTGGGGAGGCAGGGACCGTTGGCAGCCGTCTTAGAAACTGTCTACCACAAGGAGAGAAGAAACCCCCAAATTTAGCCAATTTTGGCAAATGTGGGTAATAATAGTATCATTTGGATAGTCAGAATTTCAAATTTCCTTCTCTTCCTTTTATGAGGTAGTTTTTCCATATGCCACAAGAGGAAGGCCTACTGACTCCTGGTGGTGGAAGAGGCACATCAGATCCACATCTGTACTGCTCTGGTCCCCGTGTTCTCTGCAGAGATGTCCCTTCTCTGCCTGGTTTCTCAGTAACTGAAGCAGGGTGCTGCTGAACTTGTGTCCCGTAGTCACTTGGTTCAGCTGGGCTTGGCTCTCCTCTCTGTTGCTTTGGTGTCACCTTCATTCTTGGGGAATGTTCCTCCCACCTGACACTCTAGCCCAACAGGCTCCCCTGTGATGCCCCACAGTGACCCTATGGTAGGATCTCTATGAGGGACCAGCAGATATAGCCTGCTTTCTTTCTCAGATCGTGTGGAAATTTCTACATACTTTTGACCTTCAATGATGGCTGAGGGAGCCTCTGGAGGCTCAGTTGGGTCTCTTCTGCCCCCTACCACACTGTATGACCAGTGTCCCTCTGAGGCAGCTCTTCCATGGCGGCTTGCTTTGAGTACCAGTCGGGAAGAGAGGCAAAACACCTCTCCATTTAGCTTTTTGCTCATCTGATGTTAGCCCTCTTCAAGGTTTTCATGGGTTGGGGGTGGGGGCAGGGCCTGGCACAGAGAGAAGGCTATGATGCTCATTCACATGTATGGCGTCCTCCTGTGTTCTATCCTGAGTTCTCCCCACCTCAGGCACATGGTGAGTCTCCCTGGTCAGCCAGGACTGGTTCTTAACTGTGTTAAATGAGGCTAAGACCCTTTGGAGTGTCCTTTTTCTCTCTACCCAGAGCTTGGCTTTCATGACTGTTGTCTTGATGCGGATTTGTAAAAGTCAGACTTATGACTCCAACATGATCTATGGCCTCTTATTCGTTGCAGCAGTATGCCTTTTGGCCAAGCTGGGAGCCTGAGGCTGCGAAGGAGCATAATTTCAGGGGAAAATGAAAATATATCTATTAACAATGTCAAAAATACCTTCCTCATTACATGCATTGGTTTTCACAGCTGCAGATGACTTCCTGTGGTGACCAATGGCTCGGCTTGGGGGTTTAAAGAACTACTCACTCTAGTGGGACCAAGACAGTCCAACAAGAAATGGAAGAATTATTGAAAAGATGCTTTTCTAGTGGCACTATGAATCCAGTATTTTCCTGCCAAAAACCCATGATTTTCCAGGGCTTGGCATTGAGTAACCCCACACACTGAGAGCTGGAAAAATGTTGTGTGGCTATGGTGGGGGAGGCGGGGAGGCACTTCCCAAGGGCACAAGGAGAGAAAGTGAAATGTGAAATGCAGGGGAAAAAAGTACAAAATGTGCATCATGGGAACAAAACGGTTAAATAGTTCTCTTCTCCCCAGCCTTCCAAAGCAGCTGCATCCAGGAGGGAAGTTTGCCATGGAAACACAGGAAGTATCAGATCTGGGTAACAAGGGAAGCTTTTCTTGTAGGATCCAAACTGGAAGCAGCTCTCTTCTCACCAAAAGCCTGGGGCTATACAACGTGTCTCATCTCTTCACAGTGGCACAGGGTGTGGGGACGGAGGTGCTATTTAGGGTCACATGCAGGCAGAGATGGGAGGTAGCAGAACATATTTGGAAAAAGCAAGCTCTGACAAATGGAACTGATGAGGAATTTGACTTAAAAGTGAACTCTGAGTAATTACATGTGTATAGAGAGATGGCGTTACATAACTGGCCTGAAGTCTTGACATCGGAGGGTGGCTGCTTCAGCTCAGTGAGTGACTGGGACAGAAGGACTAAGCCTTGGGCAAGAAAAGACCCAGATCTGAGAGATAGGGGAGGGATGTGGCAATAGGACCACGGCAGAGATTCTCTCCTGGGCCACACCTGGCCAATGGTTTTTAAAAAATTTCTTAGTGATCGGAATTGTTAATTGTCATTTGCCCTGGGCTAGATGTTATTTGCAGTTTACTATATCTTTAAGTTAGTTCAAGTTATTGGCATGTAAATCACATGTCGTTTCTCTGTCCACATGGAATTTGAGTCCTTGAGGGATTTTTTTTTTTTTCCTTATGAAATGTGCAAAGATCCGCCCCGCCCCCCCATAACATTACATACATTTACTTCACTTTGGGTGAAGAATTTGGGTGCCCAGAGTGGACAAAGCAAAACCGCTGCCTTTAGAGAAAGCCACTAACTGCAGCTGGTTCCCACCCAGAGATGTACCATGACTTCTAGAAGCAAAGGATAAGGGGAAAGGCAAGAGATGAAAGGCTGCATGGGACATAAAATCCCAGATGGGAGGAACCACAGAAGACCGTGAGCCCATAAAGGGTAGTGTGACTGTTAGGTTAGGAGAATCTGTAAAACTGTGGACAGATGTGAGAAGAAGAGGCTTGTGTAAGTTGCATGTGTTCTTGCTTTTGGCTGAAGAAAGAAGGCAAGATTGAGTGATTAGAGAGGACGAATTGTGGTGGAGGCAGAAGGATATCTGTTCTGTACTGGTCCTGAAGATTCATGTGCAAGCCCTCTGAAGAGGGAAATTGCTAGCAAAAACAGAAAGAATTGTTTTTGTGTGACCCAAGTGGGATGATGGAGGAGCATCTTCCCCAGTAATAGACTGAATATTGCACTTCTCAGGCATCCTGAGAAATTGCTGTTAGAGGCTCATTAGGAGACCACCTTTTCCTGGGGGAGCTCCTATAACTGGAGCAATGATGAGGCGCCGATGAGTCCACAGTGATAATGACTTCCTGGGGCTATCCTCCAAGGAGGGGTCTGGATTACAAGAGAGGAAGCCCAAATTGGGCATCATGTGGTGAAGAATTTGTAAGCGTTCATGAGCCACCACCTGGGAACTTCTATTTACAGTGAACTGAAAGTTCCCGTGGAGCAGCATAAGAATGTGAGGGCAGGGGCCAGAGGTGTTTTGCTTATTTTTATTAATATGTTCCTTCTGTACCAGGTTTTAGAAGTATATTATTGTTCCCCATTCAGTAGTTAAGAAACTGAGGCATAGGAAACCTAAGTAACTTGTGTACTGCATCAAAAAAAAGAAGGGTTAGAGCCAAGATTTCAAGCCATGTGGCTCTGCCTCCAAAGGTTAGTCATGTTATTACTGTACTACGTTCCACTATGCTCCTACTGCCAATACTACCACAGGAGCAGTTGAAATAAGATGAAACGTAGGGGGGAGTCCTGTGCGAAGCTAGGCAGTGATACTTTGGAGATGATGGCCAGATCAACTAGACAGGTAAGAGAGTCCTGAAAAGTGGTTCCCAGGTAGAGACTGAAGTGATCTCTGGTTATGAGAAGAAGAACTCTTGGTCTAAACAAAGCTCCAATATGGGTAAGCTTCCTGATGGTGGTTCTTATGATTGAGTGGTTAGGCATTACATGTGTTAAAGGTGGGTACTGAGCCACCAATGGTTGTGTTATCTTGGCTAAGTTGCTTAACTTGCCTAAATTCCATTTTCCATCTCCAAGATGAAGAATATGAAAACATCTGTTTTGTAGGATTATTGTGAGAATTTACCACAAATACATACTGTGGCAGATTGTATTTCCAAAGATGGTCACACCAATATACATATCCCAATCCCACATGCATTTCTTAAATTGCGACTGGCATCCTCCCCCACCAAGAGCTGAGGTCTATCTTCTCTCTGTTTGAACATGGGCAGACTTGACTCTCTGATCAACAATAGATGTGGCAGAAGTGGGAAAGAGGACTTCCAAGGCTACGTCATAAAAAGGATACAGGTTCCATCTGTTTCCTCTCCCAGGACACTTGCCCTTCAAGCTCGGCTACCATGCAGTGAGGGAGCACAAACTCCCTCCACATGGAGTGGTCAAGGTGGAGAGCCATCAAGGCCCTCCACTGACAGCCACCACCAGACACCAGACCCGAGCGAGGAAGCTTTCAGATATTTCCAGCTCCCAGCCTTTGAGGCTTCATCTGAGGCTTCAGACCTCATAGAGCTGAGACCAGCTGTCCCTACAGTGCCTCATCCAAATTTCTGACCCATCATATTAGTGAGCATGATTCATTGCTATTTACACCACTGAATTTGGGGGTAATTTGTTAGGCATCCATAGCAACTGGAACAGATTTTGATACCACGTAAATAATACAAAAGAAAAATAAGATGGCCAGGAAACTTACATAACACATTTCATTTATTTAATATGCATTGCTAGACTAAGCAGACTCCATCAAGAGTCAGTCCTAGAATTTAACAACCTAGTAAGCAGACTGTCAGTGAAACACAACCAAAATGTAGAGACACAGTGATACTTCATATTGATGGACCAAGCCTGATCCCTGGTCCCTTTCAGCCTTTGACACAGGAAGCAAATTTTATTTACTGGCCTCTAACAAATATTTTAACAGAGTGCTCTCTGATTCACTTTGAACAGAAGTTCTCCTGTTCAGAAGTGAGGAAATTTTAATAGGTAGTTCAGGGGTAGTCAACCTTAGCTCTTATGGTAGAGGAATTCAAAATAAGACTTTATAGACAGACTTCACGTGGGCTTTTCTAATGCATTTGCACAGGCTTTGCATAGAGGCATATGGTGGCCATAGAGTACACTGATCTGATGTATTTGCTGCTGCTTGCAGCTGTTGAGATACAGTAGAATGTGTGCACACCAGAGAAATGTGTGTAACTGCGAGGATGAAACAAGCCAGCACCAATTCTGGCATCCATGTGAATGCACTAAGAAACATGGTTCAGGGACAGAGCCCTGAGAGGGCCCGGTTTGCACATGCCCAGGTGCTGTGCAAACACGTGGCAGCTCTGCCACCCTCGCAGGAGAAATAAGTACTAGGAGAAGGCTGGGGAGACCCAGAGAGGCATTGTGTAACTGCTTAGAACTCTGGAGGTCTAAGATTTTTACCCTGCCTGCAAGCTGAGCCTGCCACGGTTTCGTGGGGGCTATAGACGGGCAGACTCCTGAACCAGAGGCATACAAACGCATGTTACTCAAAGGAATAGCATTAGCCAGAGAATCGGCATTTTTCACACCAGTCCCCAACTCCCAATTCTTACGGGGCTTCGCGAAGAGGACAGAAGATACCTGCAAATACAGTGAATTTGCTACAGAAGAACCCTGAACTTAAGGCACCTGAATTTTATATACGTGCAAGCCAGCACACTTGACCTTTGCCCTGGAGAGACCCTTTCTTCATTATACTGGACAGTAAGCATGTCTACCCTTTGCTTCACAGGGAAACACTACCTCTGTCTTCTGAGACTGTAAGCAAATCTGCTCTTTGTGCAGGAGGGAGATAGAGTATCAGTATTTCAAGGCTGTTTGCTATATGAATATCCTTGAAAAGACAGTTCAGAAGAAAGGGCAGTCAGTATCTCTGCTTACAGAATGTGCAGAAATAGTGAGAGATCCATGGAAACCATTTACCCCCAACAGTAAATCCCAATCTTCAGAGGTTCTGAAGAAATTACGAAACAACTCTTATGGTCTGACCAGTGACTGAAGGTCAATAACCTCTGTAGGCATTTGGGAAATTAGAAAAAAATGTACACTGTAACTTGGATTTACATATTTTTTCCTCCAGACTATAAGTTGGAATGGTCTTCATCACTGGGGTAGCAAAGACCACTTAAAACAACTTCCCTTCAGTTCATGTCTGTCTGTCTTTTCCATATCACTTTGGGGACTTAATGCCTATTGAGTCTCTGAGCAGCATAATTCAGCATAATGACCCTGAAATAATGAGCATTTATTCTTCCAGCTTAAGCAAGAAGAAATTTACCCTTGGCTGGTATGAGGGGAAAGCACTCCAAGGGACAGGATGGTAGTGGCAAATGCAGAAAGATAGTAAGAAAAGCTGAGTTCCTGAGATCTGCTTACAAGAATATAGGGGCCTCCTTGAGCCTCAGCTGCTTTGGGTCAGAGAAGGTATTGCTCACTCACTGCATTCAGATACATTCTCTACTTGTTTACTGCTCTGCTCTGATAGTTGGCTGTACCCCTTGTGAAAAAGAAACTAGACTAACTGCTTACTGGCCTGGGGAGATGGTGAGATAAATGGTCTTTTGCCTCAGCTCTTGCTGGGAAAACAAACAAAATCAATAAACAAAAACTTTCTTGACAAATTAATATCCAACTATAATACCCACAGGTGTTGAGTCCAACTTATGCCATCTGTCTAGTCTAGAAATCACGATACTGAGAAATTTCATTTAACTGATCTCTGGTTAGTGAGTTATCAGGGACTTCCGGAAAAGCAAAGGCAAAGCTTCCCTGAAGGACTGCATTCATAGCCAGGTGGCCAAGGATTCCCAAAGATTTTGATGAAGATGAGCTCATGCTATAAAATTCCAAAATGGACAAGGTAAGAGTTCAACTTAATAAACTATAACTTGATCATAGAACATTGTGATAGGCAACAAAATAATTTTGCTTCAAATAATTAGATTAAAAAAAAAAAAAAAGGACCTAGAAGGAACGAATAAGACAACATGAAAAACGTATGGGAAGACTTGAAAAACAACCAAGTAGTTGAAATCTGCTGCCGGCCAAGATAGTGTCGCCTCTTTCTCTTAGTTATTACAACTAATACTCTTGAACAAAACACAAAAGGCATTTCCTTGAGAACCTTGAAAATTTATTAAGAACAGGCAGATGAGAAAAGGGAGTCAAAATTTGAAGTGATCCAAACAGAAGTAAATTGCCAATTATTTCTCCTTTTAAAATATTCTATCTTGCCTTAAGATTGGGTCCTGGTTCCAGAGTTGTGGCTGCAGCTTAAACTCAATGACCAACCACATTTTTTCTGTCCAGCAGGTCAGAAAAAAGGGGTTCTAGAGAGCGTGTGGGGAATATCAGAGGAAAAACTGAAGAAAGGGGCTCCTACTTATGTGGTTGAACCAGAGCAAGGTCCAGCCTCATGCTGGACCTGTGCAGGCATGGGATGCACCTAAAGCAGTATGGCAAAATCTCTGAAAACTGAACTATTAGTGGACTCATTGTCCCAGGCAGGGGAGATAGACTGCATTCTAGGCCTAACTAGGTTGGTTGCCTGCTAAAACAAAAAATAAAAATTCTCCAGAATCCTTTAGCAGGGCCTAAAGTCTTACAGTACTCCAAACATCCATACAATTCAAAGTTACACAACATACCCAAAACAGAAGCCATCAGGAAAAGGCAGCCAATTCTCAAGGAGAAAAGAACCATCATAACCCCCAGATGAGCCAGAGTTCGGACATCAAAGACTTCAGTTTGCTATTACTATGTTCATATCAAGGCACTAAATGGAAAGATGGAATTTCTACATGGAGAAATAGGAAAACATAGCAGAGAACCAAGTAGAGATTTCAGGACTGAAAAATGAATGATCATTTAAAAAAATTCTCTGGCTAGCTTAGGGCAGAATGCAGATGACCAAAGAGTTAGTGAACTTAAAGACAGATCAGTAATAAGTAGTCAATCCGAACAACAGAGCAAAAATAAATAAATAAATGGAGTGAAGCCTAAGAGACATTGGAGATAATAGCTAAATGTCTAACATTTTTGTGATTTGAGTTCCAGAAGGAAAGAAAGAAAAAAAAATAGGAAAAGAAAATGAAGCAAAACTTGAGGAAACAACGACTGAAAACGTCCTAAATTTGGTGAGAGACACGACTTTACAGATTTAAGCTCAGCAAAACCCAAACAAGATAAACTCAAAGAAAAGTTAATCCAGACATATAATTAAATTGCTAAAAACCAAAAATAAGGAGGAAGAAAATCTTGAAATAACACATCACATATGGGGGAACAAGAATGCGAATTACTGCAGATTTCTGGCATTGTCGAGGTCAAGACAGTGGGACTATGTATAAGGTGCTGGGGGAAAACTGTAAGCCGAGAATTTTATATTCCATAAAAATAGATCAGGAAGGAAGGCAAAACTAAGCAATTGTTACCAGCAGACATGCTCCAAAAGAAATACTAACAGTTAATTAGGCTGAAAGGAAATGATACTAAAGGGAAACTTGAAACTTTAGGAATTAAAGAATTATAAAAAAGATAAATATCAAAGGTTATATTTTCCCTTTTAAGTTCTTTAAATTGTGACAGTTAAGAGCAAAATTTATAACTTTGGTGGGGTATCAGTGCATACAGATGTAAAACATTATGACAGCTACAAGGTAAAAGGAAAAGGCAAGGGAACCTATATGGTTTAAGGTTTCTATATTTTACTGGTGGTGATAAAATGCTAAATCAAATTAGATTGTAAAAATTAGAAATGCATTTTCTTATCGCCAGGGCCACCATGAGAACAAATTATGCAAAGGGTATAGCTAAAACACCAACACAAGTTTAAATGGAATACTACAAAACATTAAAACACAAAACCCAAATCTTCTAGATCTACAAAATAGTAAGAGAAACTGAAATCCAGTGTATGATTTAATGAGCTGATTAAAGTCCATTAAGAAAAAAATAATAAATTGAAAGCCAAATATAGGAAAAATTTTCCCATAGCAACTTACTAGAAGAGGTCTCCTGAGGCAAGGGAAACAAAAGCAAAAATGAACTATTGGGACTTCATCAAAATAAAAAGCTTCTGCACAACAAAGAAAACAATCAGCCAAACTAAAGGCAACCTGTGGAATGGGAGGAGATCTTTTCAAGTGATATGTTTGATAAGGGTTAGTACCCTAAATATATAAAGAATTTATAAAACTCACCATTCAAAGCCCACATAATCCAATTAAAAAATGGGCAGAAGACCTCAATAGGTATTTTTCCAAAGAAGACAGATGACTAACAGACACATGAAAAAATGCTCAACATCACTCTCAGGGAAATACAACTCAAAACTGAAATGAGCTATCACCTCACACCTGTGAGAAAGGCTAAAATAAAAAAACACAAGAAACAACAGGTGTTTGAGAGGATGCAGAGAAAGGGGAAGTCTCTTACACTTTTGGTGGGAATGGAAACTGGCACAGGCAGTGTGGAAAACAGTATGGAGTTTCCTCAGAAAGTTAAAAATAGAGTTGCCCTATGGACCCAGAAGTTGCACTACTAGGTATATACTCAAAGATTACAAAAATAGTAATTCAAAGGGGTATATGCACCCCTATGTTTATAACAGCATTACCTACAATAACCAAATTATGGAAACAATGTGAGTGTCCATTGATGAATAAAGAAGATGAATAAAGAAGCTCTCTGTGTGTGCGATGCTCAGCCAATGGAATACTCAGCCATAAAAAAGAATGAAATCTTGCTATTTGCAATGATGGACGCAACGTGGATGGAGCTAGAGAGTATTATGCTAAGCAAAGTAAGTCAGGGAAAGACAAATACCATAGGATTTCATTCATGTGGAACTTAAGAAACAAAACTAATGAGCATAGGGGAAGAAAAAAAGGTAAAACCAAGAATTAGACTCCAAATGATAGAGAATGAACTGATAGTTACCAGAGGGGAGATGGGTGGGGGAGGGGCGAAATAGATGATGGGGATAAAGGAACATACTCGTGATGAGTACCCGATGATGTATGGAAACGGTAAATCACTGTGCTGTATGCCTGAAACTACTATTACACTGTATATTAACTAACTGGAATGAAAAGAAAAACTTAAAAAAAGAAAATTTCCCCATATGTACTAGAGAGACTAAAAAAATTCAGTTGTATTGATAAGGAGAGGAAAAAATGTCTCTTGAAAGATTTTAAATCCTATCTAAAGTGAATTTATCAAATAACCTAATCATTCATCAGTCTACTCTGTTTCATACATATCAATTCACTGTTCACATTTAAAAAGACGTAAACTATTTGCTGGTAAATTTGGACCCTGTGTGATAAGATTTCTCATGCATGTGTGCATTCCTACGCGCTAGAAGGTGATAAAGTGACATTAGTGTTTTGCGATCTATTCTGACATATGAAGAAAATTCTGCTACGGTGCTTTCCAAGGTGCCTCATTCTTGTGGGTATAAATACACATTGTTACTAATTTGAAGAAAGCGATTCTGTAATTTCTGCATCTACCTGCTGTGAATTGTGAAATTCCTTGGTAACACTTGGAGTTCATTCAGCAACTCAAAGGATATGAATCACTGGGCTGAATGTGGAACCCAGCCAGATTTGGGTGGGCTCCCAGAAGCCTGTTTCCCTCTTGCTTTCTGCCTGCGGTGAAGCAGTAGAGAAACCCGTGGGCAGGACAGTTTCCTGGGATCTGGGGAGGCAGACTGTGCTGAAAATGCCACCGAGAGAATTCGGCAGTGATGGGGCCTGGGTGACTTCCAAGCGTAAGGATCAGGGAGCTTCATGGTAGCAGGTTAGCTAGGAGTCCAATACGATGGGCTTTAGAAGAAATAGAGCAACTTTTTCATTTATCTATCCAAGCCCTGATGGGCTCTTTAATTCTCTGAACAATTCCCAGTGGTAGGCAATGTTCACATTTTTATTGAAGAGGAGACTGAGGTTCAGGGAGAGATGAAGTCAAGATGCTGACAGACCTGTCCAGCTCTAAGACTTTCCATTCCCGCTGTACTGTTGCCTATGCAATACTTAACATTCCTGATGACAGTGGACATCTGAAGAGACAGTAAGAGTTATCTGTTCAATGTGTCAGTAATGCACGCATATACACACGCGTGTATTCACACCTATAGGCGTCTTCAAGTTCTATCTGTAACACAACCTGGAGGCCCACCATGCTCTGGGTCATTGATTCACTTTGATGGAGCCTCTTCTTGAGACCCTTTTATCCAGTAGAAGGAGGCTCTGGCTGACTTTAAGGAGTAAATTAGATTATATTCATTATTATCCTTTCTGGTGGTTGTAGATTTTTTAGTCAGACTTTGTGTGTAGGTCCATTCTTGGCCTATTTATCTGGGTTCATTGTGTGTGTGTGTATGTGTATATAATTTTTTATACATTTTATATATGTGTGTGTGTGTGTACATACATATTTGCTATCTCTGATTTTTCTGTGGTTATATGAATCACTAGACAGCCAAGGTTAACTCTTCACCCTAGAGACCTAGCAAGAGCATGCCAGTAGATGATCATAAATCCACCACCCTCCAGAGAAGACCAGGCCTTGCTAGGGTTCAGCCACTAGTGGACCAAGTCCTGGGAGGGCCTTAAGTATAAATATAGAACGGGAGATTAGGAAAGGCCGTTTTTCCAATACAACACACTCTATTGAACAAATACATATCTGATGGGCCCTACATGTCAGGTAATGTGCTAGGCTCTCAGTGTACGCAGATGAAGAGGTCTATGTCTATGACTTCTCAGCTTTCCCTATCCAAGCAGAAAGAAGGACCAGAAACAACGGTGGAGCTGTGGCAGTCAGGGTTGTCATATGGAAAGCTCCAGGAGCACATGGATCAGCATGTCATTAGTGTTGTGGGTGGGCAGTGGGGAGGAGAAAGCCGGGGAAAGCTGGAAAAAGATCTTGGAGTTGGATTTAGGGTGGAGTGGGAATTCACCAGGGTTATGAAAGCACAGGGCGTTGCAAGTGTGGGGGCAGAGCAGAGTGGGTGACCTCTGCCCCCAGCCATGTGAGCAGCAGTGTGTGGCATGAGCATGGGAGGCTTTGGAGAGGGCTGAGGAGGAAGTGTGGAGAGGAGGCAGGAAGGGTTCAGAGAGCCACGTCACTAGGAATGTGGTTTTATTCTGTTGGCTGTCGCTAAGGTGACCATAAAACTTACTGTCCAAACTGGGACACTTCTGAGAGTAAAAGAAGATGCTAAAAATCTTAGATGCTTGTTGACCATCATATTGATTCTATTAAACTTTTTGAAGAGAAAATGCTTATTAAAAATATAAAAATATTTTGTATACCAAAGCAAAATTAAAAGCTATGTGAATGATAAAAATATGAGCAAAACAATTATTCTTGATATAGTCACATTTTAATTTGCTTTTTACTTATAATGGTCTCTAACAACAGGCAATGAGTTTTTTCCTGAATATATTTTTCAATGTGATTTTATTTTGAAAGTTTTAGTAAAACAGTAATGTTTAAAGCTCTATTTTATGGTACCTAGATTAGAATGTTTGATAACTCCAGTGAACTTTTTTTTTTTTTTGAGAAAATACTCTCCCTGCAGGCACTGAGGAATGTTCAAAACAAATTATGCTAAATGGAAGATGTTCTTAATTCAATTTTTTTTCCTATTGAAATGTGTAAACATCTTAGGCTATTCTCCCCTCGATTCAGTGTACCTTTAACAAATATCTATAACAAAAATCATCAAATAAGTTCTCTGTTTATGATGTTGAATTTTTGCCAAATATAAATGTTACAAAATTACAGGCACTCTCAATTTTAAACCACTCCAGAATAGAATAAAAACTTACCCAATTAAAAATAACTCTATCAAATGATTCTCCCTACAAGTAATCTATTCTGGGGGACAATTACAGAATTTCAAAACTGAAACTTACATACCCTCTAAACTCCTGTCATCTCTTTTTTTTTTTCAGTTCAATTTTTCTGTTGCTTTTAGAGGGATGAGTTTCAATGGCTTCCTTGTTGTAAGCTTTGTTTTTAGTAATCAAAATTCACTAAAAGCTTTAAATAATTGTAACTATATAAGTATATGTATATATAACATTTGAGATCTACAATTCTCAAATACTATTGTTTTTTTCCCCCAAATACTATTGTATTTTGAATAGTAGAATACCATGGATTGTTCTGACAAACTCATGAATTACATAGGTACCACAACCAATTCTAACTAGCGTTTGCATCCTTCCTGTCTTTTAAAAAGATTCCTTGAGATCTTTGTTTTACCAGAGTACCAGGCTCCATCAAAATTTCTAATGGTTTACTACCACCACAACTACTTACAATAAGGAAAATTTTAACTGAATGTACAACATCATTTGTAAAAATGCCAGAGGTTTCAATTCTGCCTAATGAATGATTTTATTTCATAAGTCAAAGGCACTTGAACCCCTTTTGAATGAACTGACTTTCTATTTGAAGCTGGAGAGTCTGATGCGAAACTTGTACATAAGTTATTGGGGTTTTTCTTCTGCTAATAGAGATAGCAGTACACAGAAAACTATCACTTTATTTTCATACTTGCACAAGAAAGCTTGGAATAAAAAGTGAGCCATGTTAACTTAGGAGAGCCATTTGTTAGAAATGAAAAGTCATGCTTTACGGTGGGATATGGAAACTCACCTTCTCTGGTTGCACACACTAAATTACCATGTTTGGGCAAAACCTCTTAACTTTTGGAGGAGTTGCTGATGTTTCTTCAGAAGTTCTGGGTCATTGGTTTTTCAGGGGGCTGGTGATACCAGTAGCACACACAGTGGATGGTAATTCTTGACAAATTCTTGGCATGAGTTACTTAATCACCCATTTTCTTGAAAAATGGAAATTCAGTCTTAATTTTTCATTAAGTTTGATTTCTTTTTTTACCTCCTTGATACTGGCAAGGTTTAGATAAAATGAAATACATTAATAATAATATATAAAGCTCTACACTCTACAACAAGTGATCAACCTTTGTAGTAAGAACATTCTAACTATTCTCTGTGTCCCCTTGAACAGGGTTTCTCAGTCTCCATTTTCTGCACACGATAATTTTCATGTTTCCACCTGACTAGCCAACTGTCTGCCTCCACTTTGAAGGCAGTGACACTGGACGAGGAGTTAACGGACTCTACCCTAAATGTATCGAAGCACAGTTCAATTTATGAATGAATTATAAAGAATGAATTATGAATGATATATGCTGTCCTTGGGAGATGTAACTTAGGTTGGATCTTGAAGGGACTGGGAAGAGAGAGTTGGATTATTACTGGTTATCCTTCTGATTTAATCAAAGTTTAAGAAATCTATTCATTGCACATGCTTCTCACATAGTGCCAGAAGAGACTATGGCAGATGCTGGAAGTCCAAAGCAGAGGTCCAGTAAGCACATCATGGCTAATTTTTGTATAAATATTAATATTTGTAAGGATAAATTAATATCCCTTTGGTAAAGTAAAAATCCAGGACAAGTGCTAAACTAGATGGGATACTAAGGACAAGAGGCAAAACCCAGGAATGTCTTAGACAAATGGGAACCTGTGATCCCCTTAGCCAGAGGGTACTGCTACAAGTTTTAATTAAGGAAATTACGTGATTACTTTAATGCTTTGCAAAGGTAAATGTGACTTTTGGCAGTGAATAGTACAGACAGGGTAGGAAGAAGTTGTAAAAGAGCTCTCCTGTTTGAAATGTTGGCAGTAGTAAACTATTATCTGCTTTTAAATATTCTCTCATAGTTAGTTTATTGTGTGATCCATGTCCTCAAAGTCAGGTGGCCCTCAAACATGGAGCATTCTTACAGAGGTCAGAGAAAATGTCACGGACTGCTGGTGATGGCCTATAACCACCATCTCCTTCCTTCTCTGTGATGGGATGTCTGGTTTTCAATGGGGCACATGTTTTCTCAACCCCACTCGCAGCTAGGCATATCCGTGCATCCGAACTCTGGCAGGTAGGTACCACCTGGAGTATTCTGTGCAATTCCTGAAATACCCTTATAGGGCGGCAAATGCCCCCTCTTCTTCTTGCCATCTGAAATGCAGAGATGGTGGTAGCCACCTGGGTTATAACTAGGCAGTCAGGTGCTAAGAATGGTGGAGCATTAAGAGGAAAAGCATCAAAAGAGAAAGAGTTTGGGCCCTTACGCCGACCCCAGAAAGCTTCCCTCCATGCTGCTTGTGAGAAAGAAGTGAAGTTCTGATTTGTGTCATAGGGCTGAAGCCATTATGATTTTAGGTTGTCTGTGTCATCAGCTGAACTTAATTCTCACTGGTGGAAGGAGCTTACATAGTATCATGTTCACATATTTTAAAAAGTCCTAGAAGTCTTATTGGATCTTTACAAGGGCAAGCCAAGCAGGTGCAAAACTCCTTTACCAAAGAAGAAATTTGAGTTCATACGTGATAAATAAATATTACACGGCTGGATAGGGATAGGTCAATATGAAATTTGAGGCCACCTCACTCCAAATTCAGTTCTCTGGTTAAATGTGGAAATGGGACAGTACTGATAAGAGAGGGGACTTGTTAGGTGAAGAGGGGGGGCTTGAAAGATTAATTTTACCCAGGACTAGCATAAAAAGGGGGTGACATATCACATGTAGAAAAGTTCAAGTGTTAGCCTCAAAGTGATCAGTTTAATGCCCTATCTGCTTAACCTACTACTGAATAAAGAGGTCTTTGTTGATGTCGTCATAGCTTATTTCAATATTTTGACATCTTAAAGCAGACCAGCAAGTCAGTGTAGGCAAATGAGTATCTTACCATTTAAAATTTGAGAGTAACAAATTTTATCATGGAGAGTTTTG
The DNA here is from genome assembly GCA_004024625.1 of Mellivora capensis. Classification (NCBI taxonomy): domain Eukaryota; kingdom Metazoa; phylum Chordata; class Mammalia; order Carnivora; family Mustelidae; genus Mellivora; species Mellivora capensis. The sequence goes on from PISX010029641.1 coordinate 17,812, forward strand.
TTTATTTTTAAAGTGATCTTTTATTAATACGTATCTGTTAGAGTAGCAGTCACATTAATTTTTTGCATTGAGAGATTAAGAGTGGGTGAGCAGATATGAATCCTCTATCTGTACCAGGATCAAACACCAGCTACGCTAATGCATGTTAATCTAATAGTGGGCTGCGGGATCTAAACATCCAATGTGTTATTGTCTGGAGGAAATTTTAGCTACCTCTTTTACAAGCTCCAGTAACCTGAATATATACACTGGTTTGTATTTGTCTATTATTATGCTTTTTAAAATACAAGTTGGATTGAATTATGAAGGCAATTATTTTTATTATCAGTAAAATCTATTGTGGAGACTTTGTAACTCCAAACTGAGGGGTTTGTTTGGAAGCAGAATTCTCGTGAACTCTAAGATAATTACATATTTTTAATATTCTGGAAGCCAAAGGGAGGGAAGGGAAAAGAAGAGATCCAATGTTAAAGTCTTCTCAGTATTTTGTGGAACATTATGGGTTTCTTTAAGGTCCCCTCAATACACAGTTCCAAAAGATGGTAACTGTGTCAATTCAGTCAATAGTACAGAAAGTACTCATTTGACATGACTAATCAATTCGCTGACTCTTAGGATGTCAGGTCACAAGTAGACTTGGGATTCTGTCAGCGCTTGACCACATCAGCATATCATGCAAATCCAGATAGAGGAGAGAGAGAAGTAAAAAAAAATAAATTTTCTAACCTCGCAAAACATGTTAATAGATATTAGGATAAAATTTTCAACATGTTGAAAAGAATATTTAACTGGGCTAGCCTATTTATTTTTTTTGAAATATCCTATATATGTCCCTTGTGCTCTACAAAACCATCAGAGATCCATCCTGTAAGGTAGTTTTGAAAGAGTTAAAAGGTCCTCCAGAGAAGTCCAGAGGCTATAGTTAATTATTAACAAGCTCTCTCTCTCTCTCTTTTTTTTTTTTTTTTAAGGTTAAGCAAAATCACTCCTCATCCTTTCCTGTGATCAAAGGCATAAAAGTTTGTCGCCTCCAAATGCTGATGGTGGCCTGTGGGAAATCAGGCGCCGGGACTACCAATTTTATCATGTATTTTTTATGTGTACTCAAAGGTTACATTGTGAGCTTCAGCGTCTGTCACTATTTGGAACACAGGGGACTGCTAAATCATCAGCATTACCTAATTCTAAGTTTTCTTCCTGTTATAAACAACTCCGAGAACATAATGTTTCACTGCAAGAGGAGCTGGGGAGGTTACTTCTAGGCCTTTGTTGACATTTTCCAGCAATGGCGATGAATGACAATAATCGGAAATAGGTTATTTTTAAATTTTAGAGCAAAAACGTTTAAAGGATCCTAAGAGACTAGAACTTGTATATAAAATGGTTTGAGGAAGCTAATTCCCGGAGGAGAAAAGCCCTAGACTTAAAATAGCAGTAGGAGGAATTGGTCATTGGCTAACTAAAGCAGGAGGAGCCAATTCTGAGCTTTAGTGGAAATGTCACAGAGACATCCAGGCTTGTTTGTATTCTGGGGAGATCTTCAAGTTCTAGAGCGTCTACTGGGCATCTGCTTTTTAGACTAGAGGACGTGTAGGCACAGGGCTCTGGTGATATTCTCGTCCTTGCATGCTTGATGAGGACTGTCGGGGTTGTACCTAGTTACTTTCACCAAGCCGAAAATGTGGCTGACGTGCCTTGACCCTTAACCCCTGGGAAAAGCCATGGAAACTCTAGGGGCTTGGTCAGGGATCATCTCCATGCTCATTCTAAAACCACATGGTGGCACCTGGAAACAGCTGGAGGGAAGGTGGTGCTTCGAAAGAGTGCTGGCTTAGGAGGAAAGGAAGTCCCGGTATGAGTCTGTTTCTTTTTGTGATGTTAGGGGGAAGCTGCTTTTTTCAGTTCTCTGCTTTATCTTCTCATGTGACCTGATGCACAGGTGTTTATTGAAATAGTTACAAAATGAACA
>PISX010029642.1:0-19775 GCA_004024625.1 Mellivora capensis
GATAAGTGGTAAATTGTGCGGATGGCTTCTGGAAGACCTTCATTTTAAGCAGCTTTATAGTGAAACATTTCATTTAGAAGTCTGGACCTTCTTTCTTCAGTTTGCTGTAATCTACATTCACTGAGTAGAACTTGTATTGATCATTGGGACCCAGTTTGTTCCAGGGTTCTGGGTTATTCTTCCTATCCCAACTGACATCTGGATTGAACAATGCCAGGCGCAAGACATATAGTGCTGCTCCTGTACCTCCTGCCCCAATAAATACGAAGAGGGGGATCAAGCTCGGATGCTTCTTGGCCTGACCGATGATCTGGCGTAACATGGTTGCGGCAGAGGCCTCCTGACCAGGAAAGAAAAAAGCCAACTACGGCAGGCCCGGGACTCTCAGAGAGAGTTCTTAAGAGGGCAATAATTAGAATGTAGGTCCAGAATGAAGAGGACCCTCTGTGCTTGTCAGACAGGACCTCTCATCCTATACCAGTTTTGGAAGTCCACTTAAGTGGACTCTCAAAGAAAAAGGCAACAATGAATGCATGAGGTTCAAAATCAAGTTAAGTTAAACAACTTGCCCTAAGACATCAAACTAACAATGTAGGAACCAGAATTTCAACCCAGGTTTTTGGGCTCCACTTCTCAGTTTACTGGGTAATTCTCAATGCACACTATTAGCTTTCCACTACTTCTTATTTATTTATTTATTTATTTGACAGACAGAGATCGCAAGTAGGCAGAGAGAGGAGGAAGCAGGCTCCTGCTGAGCAGAGAGCCCGATGTGGGGCTCGATCCCAGAACCCTGGGATCATGACCTGATCTGAAGGCAGAGGCTTTAACCCACTGAGCCACCCAAGTGCCCCTCCACTACCTCTTTCTCTATCCCAACTCCAACTTATCAAATACTCCAAAGAACAGAATTAAAAGATAAATACCCCTTAACACTCCTCTGAAGTTTCCCTTTCCCTAATGACAGCTGGAGAGAAAGACCACTGTCAATCTTACTGAACAAAACATGGCCCAGTGCATACCCCACTTTTGTTGGTTAGACTGTGCTGCCAACACACCTAGCTCAGCACATCACAGCTACCATTCCTTAAGTCAATGTACATATTACATATTATATGTATAACATACACATATTTTAAAAATGGAAAAAATACATATATATAAAAGAATGACCCTGGGGTGCCTGGATGGCTCAGTGGGTTAAAGCCTCTGCCTTCAACTCGGGTCTTGATCCCAGGGTCTTGGGATCGAGCCCCGCATCGGGCTCTCTGCTCAGCAGGGAGTCTGCTTCCTCCTCTCTCTCTGTGCCTGCCTCTCTGCCTGCTTGTAATCTCTGTCTGTTAAATAAATAAGTAAATAAGTAAATAAATAAATAAATAAAATCTTTAAAAAAAAAAAAAAGGAATGACCCTTATAGGACACCTGGGTGGCTCAGTGGGTTAAAGCCTCTGCCTTCGGCTGGGTTCATGATCCCAGGTCCTGGGATTATGACAGGGATTAAAAGCCCTCTCAAGGGGCGCCTGGGTGGCTCAAATGGTTAAGCGACTGCCTTCGGCTCAGGTCATGATCCTGGAGTCCCGGGATTGAGCCCCGCATCGGGCTCCCTGCTCGGCAGGGAGTCTGCCTCTCCTGCTGACCTCTCTCCCCTGCTCGGCAGGGAGTCTGCCTCTCCTGCTGACCTCTCTCCTCTCATGCTCTCTCTCTCTCTCTTAAATAAATAAATAAAATCTTTAAAAAAAAAATAAAAAAAAAATAAAAAAAAATAAAAAAGCCCTCTCAAAATCCCAAGGGCACATTTCATGGGTAGAAAAGTAGATTCCAAAATTCATAAGAAATTGCAAAGGACCCTAAATAACAATTTTGAGTAGAAGAAAAAGGTAAAGAACTCCTACTCCCCAATTTCAAAACTCAACACAAAGCTATAGTAATCAAAATGGTATGGTACTCTCAGAAGGATAAACACAGAGATAAATGTAATTGAACTGAAGCTCCAGAAATAAACCCTTACATCAATGGCAACTGATTTTTCACAAGGATGCCAAGAGCATTCATTCAGGATAATATCTTCAACAAAGCACACTGGGAAAACTAAATATTCACACGCAAAAGAAAGAAGCTGGACCTCTTCCACAAACCATAAACAAAAATTAACTTGAAATAGATCAAAGTCTTAAACACAAGAGCTAAAAGTCTTAGAAGAAAACCTAAGGGTAAATCTTCATGCTCTGAGCTTTGAAAATGGGACTCTTGGATATAACACCAAGAGCACCAGCAACTCAAGAAAAATTAGATTTCATCAAAACTTAAAACTTATGTGCATTAAGACACTATGAAGAAAGTGAAAAAACAATATACAGAATAGGAGAGAATATTTGCTACTCATGTATCTGATAAAAGGGTCTAATATCCAGAATAGGTAAAGAGCTCTTATATCTCAACAACAAAAACAATTAAAAGAAAAACTGGGCAAAGGATTTGAACAGACATTTCTCCAAAGAAGATACACAAATGGCTAATAAGCACATGAATGCTCAGTATCACTGGTCACTAGGGAAATACAAATCAAAACTATAATGACATACCACCACCTAACACTCACTAGGATGGCCATAATCAGAGAGACAGAGAATAATAAATGTTGGCAAATATGTAGAGAAATTGCTGATCGGGATGAAAAATGGCATCCCTGCTGTGGGAAATAGTTTGGCAGTTCCCCAAAAAAGTTAAACATGGAATTACCATTTGATGCAGCAATTCCAGTTCTAGGTATACACCCAAGGGTCTACATGTAAAATAGGTATTCAAACAAGTACTTTTATACAAATGTTCTTAGCTGAATATCTACAATAGGAAAAATGTGGAAACCACCCAAACTTCCATCAACACACAGATAAACAAAACATGGTAGACACATAAAATGGACTATCATTCAAAATAAAGCACCATGGGCACCTGGTGGGCTCAGTCACTTGAGCATCCAGCCTTTGATTTCGGCTCAAGTCATGATCCCAGGGTCATGGGATCAAGTCCAGCGTAGGCTCCACACACTGCCCAGAGTCTGCTTGTCCTTGTCCCTCCCCTTCTGCCCCTTCCCCTAGATCATGTTTACACACGTGCTGTCTCTCTCTTTTCTCAAATAAATAAATAAATAAAATCTTTTTTAATAGTAAAGTACCAATTCACAATACATGCTATAAGAATGAACCTCAAAAACATTACACCACATACAAAAGGTAATATGTATGATTGCACTTAAATAAAATATCCAGAAGTAGTAAATCCACAGAAAACAAGGCATAAATCAGGTTACTGCTGCCAGGGGGTGAGGGAGGGTGTGAATGAGGATCCCAGTTTAATGAGTACAACAGGTCTCCCCTAGGTGTGATGGAAACGTTTTGAAACCACACAGAAGTGACAGCAGCAAAAGACTGTGAAAGTGCAAACTGCCATGGAATTGTGCACTTTCCAATGGTTAATTTTACGAAAAACAGAGAAAGAGAAAGGGAGGGAGGGAAAGAAGGTTGGAAGAGCCCACGTATATCCACAGCACAGCAAAGGGTTAGAACACAGGCACTGATGCAGCTGAAAAGCCAAGAGCGTTAGACCCGGTGCAGCCCCCCGGGTCATGGTCACTAATGCTCCTCTCATCTGTGTCCTCCTTCCCGTCTACTTCTCAGGCCCACTTCACCCAGTAGACATCTGTATTCATAGGAAAATATCACATTATTTTATTTCTTCTCCCAACGCCAGAGCTCTAGGACGGGTCACTGTAGGTTGCTTTCTCTCCCCTGGAACGGAGGAGGAGATGTTACCATGTGCCTGAGAAACACAAATGACGTTGTGAGTGCAAAGCGCCAAGTCCCAAAAGGAATGCTTCTTGACCTTTGCAAGTTCTCTTCTCAGCTCTTCTTGCTCCTCCTCTGATAGGGTCTCTGTGGTACTGATCGTGGCAGCAACATCTTCTCCTTCCTCAGGGACTGGGTCTGTTCTCAGCAGACCTGGTTGGAGATAAAAAAAAAAAAAAAAAAAAAAAAAAGTCTGTAAGGTACGCAAAGTACAATTCTCCTTTAGGTTCCTCCACTGCCCCAGCGAGAATGAAACAATTAGGATGGACCCACACATCAACTTTCTGTACCTTCAAATGGCCTGGCTCTTCCTGTAAGAACAAAAGTCTGAGCTACCACTAAAAACTACCCAATTACATACTCTGCCAAGTATGAATTCGGAAAATACAGCAATCGCATAGCTTCTGTTCTTTTGCTTAGTCACAATATAGTTACTGCAAAGCGGAAGAGTTAGAGGAGGCCGTGAATGGGATCTTGCCAGGGCTTTAAATGCTCACCTAGTAAATCAGCAGGACTAGTAATTCACACTAACAAGGAAAGGGGTTTGTAAATGTCTCTAGCTTCCTCTGCTAACCAAACCCAGCACTTAATCTAGTCAAGAACTGAACTCAACACCTACAGAAATTTTATAACAAAAAAATAAAAAATAAATTTTATTACAGTTCTTTCCATTGTTAGTGGAGGTAGGAAACACCTTCCTGTAGCTTAAAAAAAAAAAAAAAGAGGAGCGCCTGAGTGGCTCAGTGGGTTAAAGCCTCTGCCTTCGGCTCAGGTCATGATCCCTGGGTCCTGGGATTGAGCCCCACATCAGGCTCTTTGCTCTGCGGGAAGCCTGCTTCCCCCCCCCACCTGCCTGTCTCTCTGTCTACTTGTGATCTCTGTCTGTCAAATAAATAAATACAATCTTTGGGACGCCTGGGTGGCTCAGTTGGTTGGACGACTGCCTTCGGCTCAGGTCATGATCCCGGAGACCCGGGATCGAGTCCCGCATCAGGCTCCCAGCTCCACGGGGAGTCTGCTTCTCCCTCTGACCTTCTCCTCGCTCATGCTCTCTCACTGCCTCTCTCTCAAATAAATAAATAAAATCTTAAAAAAAAATAAATACAATCTTTAAAATATATAATATATATCTTTATATATTTTAGATATATATCTATAACACAGACATATATGATATTATACATATTACATATATGTAAACCCAGATAACCTTTAAAAGTCCTAATGTACACAGAAATCATCAAAAGCAACATACAAGTTTTCCACATTAAGACCAACAAGGTACAGCCATTCCCCTGGCATAGAGCCAACCACTAGGAGTCCTTCAGGAAGAACTTAGAACTTCTCTGAGTGGCCAAGGAAGCATTTGATCCTCAACAATTCTCCCCTCTCATCTCCCCAGCCACCCATGCAACGGGTCTATGAGCAGCCCCCCAAATGTTGGGTACAAAATATAAGGGGGTACCAAAAAAACTTTTTTAATACTTTTTTAATATTTTTGGAAAAAATCAGAGTTAATTCAAAGAATCTGTAATGAACAAAATATCAAAATTTTAAACGGGCTCAGTATCATTGACTTTTCCTTCCACCTCAGGCTCCAAAATGGCTTTGCACAGTACCGTTCCTGATCTTGTCTCTGTTTAAAAGTTCAGTATTTTGCTCACTTTGCTTTTGTTTAATTTTTCCGAAAACTGCATTAATCTATTATTGGTCTCGATCGGAGAGCATCTTGGTGCCCTCTTAAATTTTACAGCTGAGGCAGGTGGCAGCTGGCCTCCCTTGCCTTATCCTAGTCACAGCTCCGTGTATGCATTTCCATGTTTCAGAGGTCTGGGTTTTCAGTCTCCTCTGGCAACAGATTTTTGGCATAGGGGACCAGAGAAACGTCTCCTCCTTTTCCTGCTCTTAGCCTCTTTCTGCCAGTGGGCATTAGAGCAATCGCAGATCCCCAACACCCCCAGGCCATTTCTGAGCCATGCTAGCTCAGGCACAGCAGCGATGTGCTCTCCCACCCAGATCAGGATGCCCGGCCGCAGATGACAGACTTCACGGGCAGGCGGAAAGGAAGGAGGGAGAACAACCTCGCTGTTCAACAAGCAGCCAGCACCACGGCAAACCTCAAAGTATATGCATCAATGACACAACCTGTATGTCCACCGTGTACAAGGTACAAAGACACCTGGTGCAGGGTCTGTCACATATTAGCTGCTAATGGCACCTAATAATTGTAACAGCTATCATCATTAGCATAACAGTGCCAAAACAGAGCCCACCTGGAAGGTGTTTACAGAACCGTTTAAGGAATAAAAGTAATAGAAATAAGAGAATTTAAAAAAAAAAACCACGAACTGGAGGCGGAAACAGAATATGATTAAGCTTTCTAATGCACAGACCATGTGTGACAGGTACAATCCGTAGATGGAAAAGCTCAATGAGCAACTGCTTCTGTAGGCCCCCTCTAAAATATCTTCAGATTGCCCAAGAGCATTCTGTGATAGAAATCTGGTCATGTCACTGTCCGGCTTACAATCCTTTCGTGGTTGGTTCCCTGTTATCTTCCAGACAAAATTATTCCCTATTGTTTAGCACCCAGGCCTTACTGGACCCACCCCCTGCTCACTGCCATTGGATCCCTCATACTCCAACTCCAACCAAATCAAACTGTGAATAAGGTATGTACCGTCAGAAATCACTGAGAAGGGCCCACGTGTGCTTGCAAACACATCCCCTGTGCCAGATTATGTGATGAGACAGTATGAGACTGAAGATGGGAGTATATGGTAGCAATCATATAAGACGATGTAGTAAGAACCACAACAGAGTTAATTATAAACATTCTTTATTTTATTTTTAAGGTTTTGTTCAGACTTCTCCAGTCTCCAACCAGAACAGGACTCCAAGAAAAAGAAAAGAAAAAATCCCAAAAAAACTCTGATGCTAAAGAATACCTTAAAAAAACAAAAGCTCCTTCATGTTTTTTAATAAATACTGGTTTGCAAATCTGCTTAAGGGGGAAAATGTAATATCCAATTACCAATAACGCTTTATGCACAGCTGCCCAATTCCAGAAACAATCTCGGGGGATTCTGATACTATCCAAGTATTTAGGTAGGCTGCCAGGGAAAACAAATGTCTCAGAAAAGGGGGTCATGTAGTTCTCCACGACTGGCTTCAGGACTTCACAATGACCTTGAGATTTTATATTCCCAATCATTAGTAATTACAGGTTCTGCTTTTTTCCATATCAGCCTGTAGGTGGCAGCAAATTATCAAAATTTAATTTTAAGGTGTGGTTTGTTTTAGGGTAATCAAATGGGGGGGGATGAAAAATTAAGGAACACAAAGGAAGAACAAAAAAGGAAGATATCAAAATCGCCGGCAAAACAACAAAAACATAACAGTCACAACTTAAGAAAATTATGAAAAACCAGAGCCAGCACCACCAGAGTACATTCTATATGTAATATATAAATCTGAACTAAGTGGTCCAAACACATTACATCACTTACGTACACCACTTCTGTGATGCAGAGTTCTGCCAGTTCCAAAGGAGGAAACTGAAGTTTACAGAGGATAAGCAACTTGCCCACGATAACACACCTGAATGCATGGTGGGGTTACAACTTTGAACTGAGACAGCTCGATTTGGAAGTATATGCTTAAAATCACTGATTTCCAAAGGACAGATGAAGACAAGAGTAGGGGCTGAAGCTCACACCTATAAGAGATCTAGAAGCAATAATACTTAAGACTCTGTACAAAGGGAGCACCTGGGTGGCTCAGTGGGTTAAAGCCTCTGCCTTTGGCTCAAGTCATGATCCCAGGGTCCTGGGATTGAGCCCCACATCGCATCAGGCTCTCTGCTCAGAAGGGAGCCTGCTTCCCCCTCTCTGCCTGCTGCTCTGCCTACTTCTGATCTCTCTCTGTCAAATAAATAAGATCTTTAAAAAAAAAAAAAAAAGACTGTACAAAGGAAAAGAATCTGGCAGAAGAGGTCAAAAGCAATCTCTTCTCTTCCAAATGTACAGTCTCTCCAAACTTGGAGCCTTATAAGTTTTTCTAGATATTATCCAATTTCCCCCTGTGGCCAGGAAGAGTGCAATATTTACTGTAGAGGCAGAGTCTGGCTTTAGGAGAAAAAAAAATGCTGACTTCTCATTCACAACACAAGTTGAGAAACAGGAACATTTTAATATATAATTACTTAAAACCGTAAGTACTCCAAAAAAATTCTTATTCGATCATTAATTTTAATAGTTCTCCTCAGAATCTGATGGAAAACTGTTTTTAAAAGAGGGACAACATATGATCAATACTTACTGAGATCTAATCCACCAACCAGGGAGATTCACATTATCTCATTTTGAAAAAAACATCTTACAACCAACACCTGATGAAAGCAGTACGATTTATCCCCACCAGGAAAGTGTGACCCTCTGAGGTTAGTAATCTGCCCAGATCACAGGTGAGATTAAAAATGCAGGTTTTCCGACTCCAAACTCTTGCTCCTTCACTTTCTTTTGGAGAAATTCCAGGGATCAGAGAGGAGGAAGGACAAGCTGGAAGCAGAGGGCTGAGGCCTCCTCTCCAGGGGCTTCCAAGGTCCCCCAAGGGAGTAAGAACACGTGTGGACCCCAGCTGGAGGTCACGGATACCATTACAGAGCCCAAGTGACCCGAGAGTGGGGATAATTTGTTCCTTCTGGTTGTTAATATTTTAGCCACCTCCTTAATTCCTGTAGATGTGCAGAGTCTTCTGTCTCCCCCTGAAGAGTTCTGTAGCGGAGAGCGAGCCTAGAGCCCACCGACTGCCAGGAATGGCTAGGAGCCCAGGTGAGAGGCCCACTGCCAGGGGAGTGACAGGGAAGATGAACACAGACTACAGGATCATGCCCCATCAATCCTAAAACACAGTTTTTTCCTTTACATTTACAACCTGGAACTCAAGAACAGCCAATCAATGAAGCAGTCCTTGTGGCATAGCTGTCACAGGGAAACGTGCTCCAAAATTTGCAAAATGGGTGTCAGCAACTGAGAACATCACAGACCTCTCATCACAGGCCTCTCGTTCAAGAAAGTCTGCACCACAACATTTTGTGTGAGGAAAATGAAGCAAGACATGGATTATTCCCAGCAGAAAAGCAATTCCGGTAAGCTAGGCCATGCATGAGAAGGTGTTTCAGGAAAACTGTAACTTGGTTTACTCTAAAAAAAAAAAAAATACATGGACGGGAGTGTTATAGTCAACACATATGTCTGAATAAATCGAAAAGAATGTTAGTAAGCATACAAAATTTTAAGTAGAATTAAATCAGTGTCTCTTAGGCTTTTAACTTGTAGCAATTTTTCCCCTTAATGAACAAATACTCTAATGGTACATCCTAAAATCCACAGTGCCTTGGAAGAGATGAAATATATTCCACACTTCTGAGAACTTGTTGGTAATTGGAGGAAAACGAAGTGCTTCAGTCTTTGGCGGCAGTGGAAATGTGTGTGACGAGTAAGCGTGGTGAGGAAGAACAAGGAAGAATGGAAAGAGTTCAATCGTGACCATGTCCCTAGGTCCAGACTTATAAAGTCCTGATGTCCCATCCTCATCTTTTCATCTTGCTACTCATGGTGCCAAGAACAGAGCATTTGATAATGCTTTATTTGAACTGATGTACCAATTAAAGATTTATTCCAACCAAGTTTCTCTTTCCTGTCCCATGCATACCTGCCTACGTGACATATCCTCCCAAAAATTTCAACTGGAGAAAGAAGCAAAAAAGCCTTTTTTAAATATAAATTTTGAACCGACAATGACAATGAAGGCATGATTACGGTTCTGTGAGCACCCTCCTGCCCCAGGCTATGGCTGCAGCCCTGCCACCCAACCCTGGAGCACCCACCCAAACACTGCTCTTCCGTTCACCTTTGACCCTTAACCCAATTAAGACCAACTGCTTTTCTCCTCAAGACTTTCCATAACTATCATTCAAAAACTTTTTAGCCATTTTCATATAGTTTCAGATCTGAAAAAATTTTGCATCATTTTAAACACTTTATTCAAGAAGATGAGGAAATTGGGGTTGGAGACTTTTTTTCAAGAGTAGCTAAAGCATGAACTTTGAAAGTAGATGGCTCTGTAGGTTGACTTGTGTCCCCCAAAAAGACACATTTCATTTCCTAACCCCCAGGACCTGCGAATGTGTTTTTTATTTGGAAACAGGCTTTTGCAAATATAGTGAAGATGAAATCAAAGTAAATTAGGGTGGGCCCTAGCCCAACGCGTCCTTATAAAAGAAGGAAATGTAGACACAGAAACCCAGAGAGAACAACATGGAAACACAGGCACGCAGAGGCCCAGGGACCACTCACTCCCTGTGATCATAGAGGCAGACCAGAGGGATAGAGCGGAAGGCACGGAAGGCCAGGATTGCCAGCTAGATGAGGCAAGGAAGGATTTCCCTACAGAAGGAGCACGGCCCCAGGAACACCTTCATTTTGGACTTCAAGCCTCCAGAACAGAGACAGAACACGTCTGTTGTTTGAAGTCACTCAATTTGGAGGACTTTGTTATGGCAGCCCTAGGAAACTGAGCCCTGCACCCGCGCCCCCAAAACCCATTACATATGTAAAAAACAACACGCGCGCATTACCACCTGACTCTCCAGGTTTCTGTGGAGCAGTGTAAAGGATTGCGAACACGAAGAGTGGGCAGGTATTAAGTTTTCAGAAAGGATATGCAATTCTCCCACTTTTCCACATGCTACAAGTCTTCCCAGTTACTTCCGATCTCCTCTTACATGTAACATGGCTCACAGGCCCCTTCATCTGCCATCTCTCTTCACTCCCCTGTCACCTGGCATCATCGGCCTCTCCCCTGCATCTTCAACATGACAGCTGTCAATCATGACATCATGTGACGTCTACAAGGCATCAGAACCAAACCTTGGTCTGGAATCACCTCTCCCGTAACACCACCCGGGATGTTTCTTACCGCTGAGATACCGCCTCATCTCATTCCCCCAGGCATCTACTTCAAGCCTCCCCTCCAAACTCACCACTCCTGCCTTGATTCGGGCTCTGGCGATTTCTTGCTCAGATTCTTGCCCGAAAGCTCCCTCACAGTGTCTGTCCCTCCAATCTGTTCACCATCCTGCCACCAGAGTGAACTTCTAGGGTAGGACTCTGACCACGGCACTCCCTTGCCTTAAATCCTTCTAGAGCTTCCCACTTCCCAGTAAGGCTCTTGCTCTTGACAGTCTGGAGCCCACCCTACTCAATCTCCCCCAACTGCCCTTACCCGCCCAACACACATCTTCCAAGCTGCAGTTCCTACAAAGACATGTTTTTTTTTTAAGTAATGCATTAATTCAAAAACTAAAATAAAGTGTCTCCCATCCATTTTTTGCCCATTTTATTTTTTGTGTGGTTAAATATACAACATAAAAGTTGCCATCCTAACCCATTTTTAAGCATACAATTCAGTGGCGTGAACAACATTCACAATGTTGTACAACAACCTCCACTGGCCATGCTCTTTTTTTTTTTTTTAAATGTCTCTGCACATGTTATTTTCTCTTCTGGAAACCCTCTCCTTATTTCCAAGTCCCATTCATTTCAATAAATCAGTTTTAAGTGTCTCCGGCTCTTGGAGGCTTTCCCTGGATCCCATCCATGCCCAGGCCCTGCTCCGAGTATAACACTCTGTATAATGTCGACGACTGTACTTAGAACACAGCCTGATGGCCTGGGCAACCCGTGACCTTAGCACTGTGTTCCGATCCTGCATCTTCAGGCCAGCTCAGTAACAAGTACACAGACACTCATTAGCCCTCTCTGAATAAATCAATTACAGGAAGGTACACAGTTGAGCTGGAGTAAGAACGCTGTCTCCCTTCACTGTCTACCTTGTATCTTGAACTTTTTGTTTTATATCTCATTCTCACTTCACTGCTTTCACCTACACAGGTTTTTCTATTGAAAACAGACATAAAATTTAAAAAAAAATTTTTTTTTTAAATAAGAGGCACCTGGGTGGCTCAATCATTAGGTGTCTGCCTCCAGCTCAGGTCATGATCCCAGCATCCTGGGATCGAGCCCCGTATCGGGCTCCCTCTCCAGCTCCTCCGTGCTTGTGTTCCCTTGCTATCTCTGTTATAAAGAAAATCTTAACATTTTTTTAATAAAATTTAAAAAAATAAAACACATGAAATGACATTTTTCTAAAGAAATACAACTTCTGTCTCATACATAATTTATACAAAGATTGTTACATTTGGAGGTCATATACCTTAATGTTACAAAGTGTGTTCACAGCCAAAAGCACCAGGCCTTTATGGGGGAGGGGGTGCCGCCCAAGTGATACTACAGAGGGACGAATATGATGTCAGCTGCTCCCAAGATATGCAGTTAGGAGGGAAGAAGTTGCAGAGGAGGAGTCTTAAGATATTTGCTATTTAGTTAACACTGGGCCTACCCAAGAGAGAATCTGGTCTAGTATAATTGAGCTCTAGCAGTTTCTCTAGGAAATAAAACCGTATACACCTCTCTTACACAGTCTTTAAAGAGGCAACAAGGGCTTTAGGACCAGGGTCAGAATAAGAAACTTCAGTCTCTAAGGATTGTTTTCCTTAGGCACAAGAGGAAATGTGTGCCTTTTTAAAACCTGGAGACACAAAGACATACAACATAGAGTTCAAAATGTCTTCGGTGGTACTATCCAACAAGATCACAAGATGAAGTTACTTCTCCTCTTGTAAGTCTGTGCCTGAGGTCCCTACTCTCTGGAGCTTGTGTTTCCGAATACAACGAAGATCTAGCAGGGGCAGAGGAATATTTGGAGATCCCCACCACAAAGTAAGATCCTAAACAAGCGAGACCCCTTTTAAGAAACTCCAAAACCAAAGGGCTTCTCAACCACAGCACGAGGGGCATGCTGGGCAGGGTAATTCTTTGTGGAGGGGGCTCTCCTGTGCCTCACCCCATGTGGCATGGGGGCATGTCCCCTCCCTCCCCAAAGCCAACTGAAGTTTTGACAACCGGAATCACCTCAGAATCGGCTCCAGCGTCGGCTGGAATGCCTGCAGGGGACGAAACTGCCCTAGGTTGGAAACCACTGACTCAATGCCAGGGAGTATGGGGACACCTGCTATTTGACACAGATTATCTTCAAAAGAAGAAGATGCAGTAGCACAGGCCATGAACACTTTATATTTCTTAAGGTATAATTTTCCCACGTTCACCCGTGGCAGTAACAGTACAACAGCAGGAGAGAAAAAGGAAACGAGTAATTGCCGTCCATTGAGGCAGCAGGAACAAAAAGCTGAGGAAACATGACCCACTCCATTTGGAGAAAGAACCAGAATCCGGGAGATTAACTGGGCAGCGTCAGGGCCACTAAAGAGGAATGGAAGTGGGCTGAGGAGGGGACGTGGGCCAAAAGGGAAAAGAGAATTGGGACCCAGATGGGCCTAGAGAGCTTAGGAAACTCACCTCTCAAGATCAGGCCCTGAACAGAAGTCAACTTCCCACTCAAAATGGTCACCCTCTCCAAACTTCACCAAAAGAATGAACGAGGAAAGAAAGATCAGAAAAGTAAACACATCAGTATATCCAAATGCTTTACTCATCTCCTCCAGAAACTCCTAAACTGACCCTTAAATCTCTTTCATCATAAAAAGGGGGGCGCCCTTCAGTTGATAACTTCAGAACCACCCATCCTCCCAACCCCAGTCAAGTGTAAAATGAGTAACTAGGACACTCCACAGAGAGAACAAAGGTCAGCCATGGAGAAATTTGGGGATCCCCAGGGAGGAAATCACTTCCATTCTTAAAATTTCCTCTGCAGGAATAAGGAAGTTCTTCATAATTTCAATTCTGCTCTGATTTTTATGTTGTAAACCATACATTTGCTCTTTAACATCTTCACAATTAATTATGCCTAACTTTTCAAGAATCATGACTTCCCTAAAAAGAAGTGAGAACAACACAGAGTAGAAACCAAAAAGCATAATAAAACAGGACGAAAAGAAGGACTCTGAGCTAAGAGAACTCCAGTGTGACTTTTTTCCCCCATGTTTTTAGAATTTCAAATATGACAGCATAAAACTAAAATGTCAGATTATTAAATGGTTCCTGTTCCTATTTCCTGAAGTCACTAGAAATAACCAAAGGTGTTTTATACAACAGGGCTACGTCTTTCTCTGTGTTAAAAAAAAGTGTTAAGAGGAAGAGTGGTTCTACATAAATAGGGCTTGGGAAATTCTCTCCGTAGGTGTTCACTGAAGGGAAGAGAAAACGCAGCCAAGGACACTAGCTGAGAAACAGGTTTGCTAACTGGCAAGTCCAAGACAGAATGGACATACCTGGTATGCCATACATGCTAAAGCCCCTGACGAAGGAAAAGTTATACCTGGAATGATAAACCTGTTCCGTAATATCCACCCCCAAAGAGGCCAAGAGAGTGTGATCAAAACAAAACAAAAACACTGGCTTGGCTTGAGGATGGAGGGATGAGTGTGAGACCAATGTGGGCTAACCGAGCTCTGTGACGTGGGGGCTTCACAGCACTTCTCTTGGCCTCCACGTTCACACTTGGAAAATGAACTAGATAGAATGTGAATTAGTCCTTGTCAGTTTCATTTCCTTCATTCATTCATTCATGCGTTCATTCATCAAGCATTTGTTGAGCCATGGATGTCAGATACTATCTCAGGTGGTAGGGAAGAACAGTGGTTTTAAAAAAGACTGACATCCCTAATGGAACATATATTCCAGATTCTGAAAATTATAAATCAGTTTTTCAAACCATGGGCTGTGAAATCCATTTAGCAGTACCAAATGAGCATTTTTTTTAAAAGATTTTATTTATTTATTTGACAGAGAGGGATCACAAGTATGCAGAGAGGCAGGCAGAGAGAAAGTGGGGGGAAAGCAGACTCCCTGCTGAGCAGAGAGCCCCGATGCAGGGCTAGATCCCAGGACCCTGAGACCATGACCTGAGCTAAAGGCAGAGTCTTTAACCCACTGAGCCAGCCACCCAGGCGCCCCCCAAATGAGCATTTTAAAAAGAACAAATGGAATAGTAAAATATCATCAGAGTGTACCATGAATAGTCAAGATGAGTTCTGTTTCCACAGAATTCTGCTTTGGTTACTGATATTGGTATTGATGACGGTTGAGGGTTACGACCTGTAGCGTGTTCTGGATGTGGGTTGGTTGTATCAAAGAGTTTAAAAATCCCTAATAAAAGACCTCTCTTTGTTCCAGCCACTGGCCCTCGTCCTCTCCTTCACTCAGACTGCTTCTTAGGAACATTCTGCCCATAGATTAAATCTCATTACTTTCTCATTTGCCCTACGATGGCCTGGATAAATATCAAAGAATATGTTTTTCAGATCCGTGTTCCCAACCCTTCTGAGTAGGATTCCTTTTAACATCAGTCCCTTTTGTGCACTACTTGTCTGCTGATTAAGAAGATGAACAGTGGGGGCACTTGGATGGCTCAGTCCATTAGCAGTCGACTCTTCACAGCTCATGACAGCTCAGATCGTGAGCTCAGGGTCCTGAGATTGAGCCCCGTGAAGAGCTCTCCTTAGCTCAGAGTCCGCAAGGAATTTTCCCTCTGCTACCCTCCCCCAACCCTAGCTTGCTCGCTCTAAAATAAATAAATCTTTTTTTTAAAAAAAGGAGGAAAAAAGAAAACATATGGTGACCAAAAGCCACATGAACTTTTAAATGTATTTATAATGTATCTGTCCTAAGAGCTCCTACTTAGAAATACAAAGAGTACAAATGCACCCAAGACATAATATTCCTTCCAACTACACCTCAAACAGATTTGCAGGCTTCTTGTGCCCTGAGGGGTCCAGGGCACAGAGCCGGCTGATGACTGTTCTAGATCCTCTTTTATTTGGTATTTTAGGATCATGGTGTTCTTACTAAATGACTGCTTCGGGTGGTTTCTGTTTGTTTTAAAGCTCTCTCCCCCTCCTTTTTTCTAATTAAAGCAAATTCTAAACTTGAGCACTAATGGGTACATTTCTATTGTTCACTTGCCGATATATATATATCGGCAAGTGAACAATAGAAATATATTTTATATTGTTTAATATAATTAACATATATACATGTTACATTACATATGTAATATATACATATACATACATACATTAACATAATATAATTAATATAATAATTATATTGTTAAATATTGTATATTTATATATCTATATATATATATATCTATATATATCTATATAATTTTGTTTTTAATATCATGAGCCCAGACTCCTACACTGCTATTAGGGATTGGAAAGAAAATTGTTTGAAATCTGCCTGGAGACATCGTCAACTTTCCCAACTGCTTTATTTTTAACAGAAAGCATCCAAAGGCAGCAATTACTGCAACTCAGAAAAGTGAAAGGAGGTGAAAAGAGATAAAAGGAGAGTAAAAGAGAGCGAGAACAAGCTAGGTAAATCCTTCCATGAATCTCAAACCCTTGCACACAATCACCAAGATCTACCTGAAGTCACAGAACTGCAATCTCTGCTTCCACGGCCCCTTGTCACCTGGGCTTTTCTCTGCCACCCAGCTCAAACTACCTATCGTGTGCTGCTTTTTTTTCCTTTTTTTAAACATTGAGTGATATGATTTGTCAGAGACAGAGAGAGTGAGAGCACACACACACAAGCAGGGAGAGGGAGAAGCAGGCTTCCTGCAGAGCAAGGAGCCCAGTGTGGGGCTCTGGGATCCTGACCCGAGCCGAAGGCAGATAGATGCCTAACCAACTGAGCCGCCCAGGCATCCTCTGTGTGTTGCTCTTGAGGCATTTTCTATATGTAGGATGCCATCCTTTTAGGGGCCATGCACAGGGGAGATCCCCTATATTACGGAGGTCCAAGGTGGGCCCCCAGGACAAGGAGAGGGCAGCAGGGGAGAGGGCTTCCCAGCCGACTACTAACAGCTGCCTCCCAGTCCCCACTTCTAGAAACCAGCTCTAACCTGGTATCTTCAACATTTTTCCCTGCCTGGAAATCCAAACCATCCCCAAAGGTCACTACAACTGCAAACAACGGTTAGAGGAATGTGGCTTCAGCACACTCTCTACTGTTGGCAACTACACAACTGAAAATACTTAGACGCAGGTTTCCTGCTGTATCCTTTACCGCTTCCTTCTCAAAGATCCACTTTGTAAACTTAAAAAGAACACACTGTGACCTATTGTTCATTAATAAGGAAAAAATTAACTTCTAGGAAAATCTGCTTACTTCTGGCAAGTTTCAGAGTAGATCATCTAGTGGTCTCCAGGCTTTCCCTGTAGAATGAGCGAACTGGCGTGGAGAACATGGTCAGGCTCCTGCTGCCCTGTGTGCGTATAAACGAAGACTCTCCCGGCCAGCACCCTGCCTTCAGAATGAGGTCATACGGACACCTGTGAAGAATGACTGCTTCCTGAGGTATAGCAACGCTGAGGTCTTCTTTTCAAAAAAATCTCTTGCCTAGGTATTTCTGTCTGCTGCTCTCAGGACTCCAGAACAAAATCCAGGACGTCCACTAGCAGGGCCTTAAACACCATCAGGGCCTCAGATGTCAAAGCCTCATTTAACAAAGACAAAATCTGGGGGGAGGAGGGTCCTTAATAAACCATACATCGAGGGCCACAAGCAAAAACCTTCCAATTCTCCCTTTTTTGTGATTTATTAGCTCAATGAACTCAAAGTGATCAGAAGAACTCTAGTGTTCCTATCAAGAGTACCACCTTTAAAATCAAAGTTTTACGTATAAATAAACATATCCTAAATACTTAATGAGCCATCTCTCTCTGCCTGGATTCTGCAACAGCTTTGTTTCACTAGTTTCAACACAGCAATACCCTGGTAGCTCTTGACACTAATAATTTTAAAGACAGCAAACCCCGGATCCTGTCCAAGTTTTGTTACAGCAAATTTAACCTTAGAAAATTAATAGTTACCAAATTTCTGAAGAGTAGGTGATCCGGATGGAGACGAATTTCCACTAGGAGACAAGTAAAGGTAGTTTTTGTTCACTCCTGTGTCAAAATCAAATGGGGACTGGTAATCTTCATAAAAATCCATCTCTCTACAGTCCATTCCAGAAAAACGCAGAACACATCGTTTTATAAGCGCTTGGTACCCTTCAGCTGAGTATCGCTTTGGTCATAGTCCCATGCAACCTTGCTGAAGAAATGAACCCCAGGGTTTGAAGACCCTGGCTTCCTGGCCGCGATGTGCTATTTCCAAGCAGGTCTATTTAATAAATGACTTATCTGGAGCAACCTCAGGGCTCTATTCACCACCTGCTGTTAATTTCAGTCAACAATGGACCGACCAGCACAGGGGAGCGGAGCTTTCACCAGTAAACAAAGGAGGGCCAGGTTCGCCAGGATCTCCAGGTGTACAAACAGTCCAAGCAAGCGTCAGACACTGGCACAATTACAAGAAACCACAATTTTTTTTAAGCGGTCAGCTGACCACAACTACACCAGGGCGGACTTAATCTTCTAGGACAAGGAAGGATTACCAGTCAGTAATCTCCTACAAAAGCCATCGGGGTGATACTTTTTTCCACCCTGGATTACAACAGAGTCCTAAAAGCCAAGCTCCCCGGTTTAGCAATCAGCTTCCTAGGTACAACTTCCTCTAGAAATAAAGCTGTGCTTCCATTATTACTTTATCTAAAGTAACGTCTGGCTTAGTGTAACAAAAATTTCAGTCTGTCCTCCCACCTTCCCTCCTTTTCTCTTTCGTCCCCTTTCCTTTCCTGGAAAGACGGGGTTTTAGTGACATAGACGGCTGAGAGAGGAATCAACTCTGAAGGGAAAGCTCCCAGGGTTACTGGCCCCCTCCAGGTTTACGGCCACACCCCTGCAGGTCTGCAATTAACCTGCTCGCAAACAGGCAGGAGCCGCCTAACTGCTGCTCACCGTCCACGCCCTGCAGACTGCCTGGGTCTCAGGGACCTTGGAAGCAAGATTTCTAAGTCACCAAATTCATCTTCTTTGACACAAGTCCATTAGCAGATCCTTTCTGTGTTAACGATGGCCTGTGCTCAAGGGATAGCTCTGGAAGGTTCTGCTGCTGTTGAATGAATGGCTCATCTACTATTAAGGACGTAAAAATAAAGGTAACCCTTCTCTAGGTGGGCAATGGTCTATCACGGCATTAACAAAAAAAGGCCATATTCTGCCTCTGCAAATTGACCTGATAAAAATACACTCTCCCTGGATTGGGAGCAAATATAAAACCTAAAATATTTCAGTCATTAAAAAAACAAATCTGTGTCTAGTGTATACAACATCTTTGCACCAAGATACTCTATATTCATCTCAACTTAGGATTCATTTTCTATTTTGTTTCTCATGCTGTACTCTATTTTTGACAAGACTTTATCTTAAAGTTTTTTTTTTAAGATTTTATTTATTTATTTACGAGAGAGAGAGAGAGAGATCACAAGTAGGCAGAGCAGCAGGCACAGAGGAAGGGAAGCAGGCTCCCTGCCAAGCAGAGAGCCTGATGCGGGGCTCGATCCCAGGACCCTGGGACCACGACCTGAGCCGAAGGCAGAGGCTTAACCCACTGAGCCCCTTAGGCTCAGTGCCCCTGAGTTTTAAAAAGTTTATTTTCAACAACAAAAAAATCTGCCTTTTATATAAAATCAAAGCACATAAATCAGTTGCATTTCTCTATACCAACAACAAGACAAAAGAAAGAGAAATTAAGGAATCAGTCCCATTTACAATTGCACCCAAAACCATAAGATACCTAGGAATAAACCTAACCAAAGAGGCAAAGAATCTATACTCAGAAAACTATAAAGTACTCATGAAAGAAATTGAGGAAGACACAAAGAAATGGAAAAATGTTCCATGCTCCTGGATTGGAAGAACAAATATTGTGAAAATGTCTATGCTACCTAAAGCAA
>PISX010029643.1:0-19784 GCA_004024625.1 Mellivora capensis
GGAGGACATGGGGAGATGGAGAGGAGAAGGGAGTTGAGGGAAATTGGAGGGGGAGATGAACCATGAGAGACTATGGACTCTGAAAAACAACCTGAGGGTTTTGAAGGGGCGGAGGGTGGGAGGTTGGGGGAGCCAGGTGAGGGGTATTATGGAGGGCACTCATTGCATGGAGCACTGGGTGTGGTGCAAAAACTATGAATTCTGTTACACTGAAGAGAAATGAAATTTTAAAAAAAGAAATTAAAAAAAATCAGTTAACCTCTCAATACTTAAGTTTCTGTTCTGCAAAATAGAAACACTGTGTGCCCTACCTGTCTCATGGGGTTGTGGTGATAGTCTATTGGTTACAGTGTATGAGACAGTATTTAGAAAATATAACATATTATGTATTTTCAAGAAGCAGGTGCCACATTGAATTAGGTCATCTGCCCATCATAATTTTAAGATCCATTTTTGATTCTTCTTCTTTTTTCTTTTGTTTTTTTCAAGATAAAAAATTTATTATGCTTCTAAAAAAAAGGCATTGTAGATGAACAAGTAAAAATTTTAATCAAGGATTTATATGAATAATAAATTATGTAAGCCCACATGTATTTACATCAGAGTCATAATATTTTTTTTATGATTTATTTATTTACTTGAGAGATAGAGAGCACGAGTAGGAGGGGCAAAAGGAGAGGGAGAGAGAATTGCAAGCTGACTGGGCATGGAGCACAGAGGCAGACCTGGGCCTTGATCTCACAACCCTGAGATCACTACCCAGCAAAACCCAAGCATCAGACTTTCAACCAACTGTGTCAACCAGATGCCTCCAAGGTCATAATATTTTAAGTAAATAATCATGCAGTGACATTTTAAAGCATACTATTGGCTTTTGTTTTACTTCTACATGAAAGTTAATTTTTTAAGTTCTTATTTAATTTCCAGTTAGTTAACATACAGTGTAATATTAGTTTCGGGTGTATAATATAGTGATTCAGCACTTCCATACAACACCCAGTGCTTATCCCAAAAAGTGCACTTCTTAATTTCCATCACCTATTTCACTCATCCTCCCACCCACTTCCCCTCTGATAACTATCAGTTTGTTCTCTATAATTTTGTTTCTTGGTTTGTTTCTCTCTCTCTCTCTCTGTCTTTTTTTTACCTTTTGCTCATTTGTTTCGTTTCTGAAATTCCACATATGAGTGAAATCATATGGTGTTTATTTTTCTCTGACTTATTTCACTTAGCATAATACTCTCTAGCTTCATCCATGTAGTTGCAAATGGCAAGATTTCTTTCTTTTTCGTAGCTGAATAATATTTCATTCTTCACACATCTTTATTCATCAGTCAACCAATAACACTTGGGCTATTTCCATGATTTGGGTATTGTAGATAATGCTGCTATATGAACCTATAAAAATCCTAGAGGAGAACACAGGCAATAACCTCTTTGACATTGGCTCTAGCAACTTCTTTCTAAATGTGTCTCCTGAGGAAAGGGAACAACAACAACAAAACAGTAAACTATTGGGACTTCATCAAAATAAAAAGCTTTGCACAGCAAAGGAAAACAATCGAAAAAACTAAAAGGCATCCTATGGAATGGGAGAAGATATTTGCAAATGACATATCTGATAAAGGGTTAGTATCAAAATCTATAAAGAACTTCTCAAACTCAAACCCCCCCCAAAAAAATTTCAATTTAAAAATAGGCAGGAGACATTAATAGGCATTTTTCCAAAGAAGACACACAAATGGCCAATAGACACATGAAAAAATGCTCAACATCATTGATTATCAGGAGAATACAAGTCAAAACTCTGAGATCACCTCACACTTGCCAGAATGGCTCATATCAACAACACAAGAAACAACAGATGTTGGTGAGGATGTGGATAAAGAGGAATCCTCTTACACTCTTGGTGGGAATGCAAGCTGGTGCAGCTACTCTGGAAAGCAATATGGCGGTTCCTCAAAAAGTGAAAAATAGAGCTACCCTATGACCCAACAACTGCACTACTAAGTATTTACCTAAAGGACACAAAAATACTGATTCAAAGTGATATATGCTCCCTAATATTTATAGCAGTATTTAATTTTTAAAAAGGAAACTCATTATATCAATACACTATTTAGATAAATATGAATGTACAATTTAGCTTAACCTGATTGTCCTAATTTTTCAGCACTGCCAATTGGCTTCTTTCTGAATAACTGAGAGTCATCTATGTGATAATTACCATATAGTCACCTTATATATATGCCTAGTGTATTTCTACCAGAAAAGTGTAGCAAGTGTGTTTTGCCATTCTGAAAACTCCAATCCCATATTAGCAATTGTGCTTATTTGGATAAGAATATTAAAATATTCTAGAATCATGAGATAATTTACGTAAGTTTTTAAACATGGACTTAAATGTTCGTCACCTTACTATTTTCATTTTGTACACTCTTCCTGCCTTATCGCCTACCCATGACTCTATCCATCAGCGATAAAGCAGCAACTTCTGGAGCATCTGCATGGCTCAG
This sequence comes from Mellivora capensis, assembly GCA_004024625.1. Classification (NCBI taxonomy): domain Eukaryota; kingdom Metazoa; phylum Chordata; class Mammalia; order Carnivora; family Mustelidae; genus Mellivora; species Mellivora capensis. The sequence continues at coordinate 2,517 of PISX010029643.1, forward strand.
TCAGTTAAGAGTTGAACTCTCAATTTTGGCTCAGGTCATGATCTCAGTGTTGTGAGATCAAGCCCTGAGCCAGGCTCCATGCTAAGCATGGAGCTTGCTTAAGATTCTCTCTCTCCCTCACCGTCTGATCCTACCCCTCTTAAAAAAACAAACAACAGTGCTAACAAGAGTGTTAAAAATTACATATTCAATTAAAGAATGACTTGAAGAACAGAATTATATAAGGATAATTTTCTACTTTTACTAGTCTATTTCTGGTTTCCCCCGTTGGCCGTGATAAACCTGAAAATAATCATTGTTTTGATATAGTAAGAGGAGTGTACCAAAAATGTACAAAAGAAATGGCTGGATAACTAATAGTTATAATGACATAGTTCTGACCTCATAAAGGTTTCCAAGAGAAAAAAAAACTTGAAAATAACAAAAAATCTGTTATATTTTATTGCTTCTTTTCAGACTAACATCAGCATTTGTTCATAATTTTATCATGTAACTATTCTTTCACACTGCACTTTCTGCCTCAAAAGAATTAGATACTAAGGAAGATAAATGCCCTTTATTTTTTGCCAAGATGAAAGAATTCTCCACTAAATTTGTTCTATGCTAAAATAAGATAAGAATTAAAACACATAAATTTGCATTCTCAATATAAAAGCTTACATTTAAAAAATCAAAGTATGAGTTAGTCGTGTCTTTTAAGTCTAGAGACATTTAAAATTAGGGCTGCAGTTATGGGCACTCAAAAAAAAATAGACTTTATTTGCTTCAAGTCACAATTATTTTCACTTAGAAGTTTCCTTTTCAGACCAAAATTTCTCTACCTACCATTATGTTGAACTGATGTAATTTTGGACTATTTCATTTAATGATAGAATTATATGAACATTACATCAATTAATCTAATGTATTTTATTAAGTCCATCTTTCTTCAACCATATATTTTGTTAAAGATAAAATATGAAATCTTATGTTCTTATTGTGTTTTTTTTCTAATCCACACAAACACACACACACAAAACAAAATCATAGTTCCACTTTACCCCAGAGGAAAGACTTTATAATAAGAAATATAGCAAACATATTTTCAGTGAGTTTCATATAGTGTTAAGGAGATAGAATTTCTTAAAGTCCAAGTATTTGTAACAAATTTGAAAATAAAGAAACATGAAGAGAAATTCCTAGAAAATCTTGTTACAAGATTTACAGAATCTTGCAGGAGGCTCTATGTTAAGCCTGAGCATTGAGGCCTTCTAACAGAAACTGTGAATTATTTTCAGTTATCACATGACCCTGTAGAAAAGCAATGACTAATAAGCTATAACACAGTCCAGCTAAGAAGGATGCAACAGCACAAGTCACAAAGAGGTAAGTAAATATAGGGAACTAAGCTAAAGAAGGACCTGTTTGGGATAGGATGAGTGTTCCTCTTACCTGTGATACGTTATGGTTGAGGGGAATCCATACTATGGCACAGTCTGATGCATTCAATTTTTTTTCCTTTCAAAGCACTTTTAAAATTTTTTAATTGACATATGACATCACTTAAGTTTAAGGTGTCACACAACATCTTGAACAACATGTCAATTTATATATATATATATATATGTGTGTGTGTATATATATATATATATATATATATATGGCATTATGATCACTACCATAATGTAATTCACACCTCTATTACATCACATAATCATCATTTACTTTGCATGGTTAGAACATTGCAGATCTAGTCCCTTGGTAACTTTGAAGTATATAATACAGTCTTGTATCATAGATCTAAATCTTCTTTGAGACAAAGAAGCAAAGGTAAATCAAGTTTAAGGAATGGTCCCATATTACAAAGCCAATATGGACCAATTCAGAAAGAGTTATATCTCCTGACAGCCTTTCTCTCCTATCACTTTACCTATTTCCCTTCATAAGGTGTCTATTGAGCAGAATACCTGGAGCTGAGGTAGAAAAGAAGCCCATCAAATACAAAAGTAGATGTATACACAATTGTGTAAGCAGTTGCTTATGATTCTTAGGTTACCACAAACATGAGGGCAGAGGCATAGTTAGCTTCAGAGGACATTTTGTAGTAAAAGTCTCACTTCTGGGCCTCATGGTTAAGTCTATTTTTTCCCCAGTGTCAATCACAACTTCCCATGTCCTCTATTTTCATAAAGCACTATAAAAAGATAAATCCTATTACATAATAACAAAGCATAATGCAATTTTTCTAAGTCAAGATAGTAAATTTTGTGAAAAAATTCTGGCATTCAACTCCTAACTTCAAGTTTTAGCCCTAGCCTGAGTAAATGTGGGCAAGTTATTTAATCTCTCCATGCCTCCATGCAGTTTCCCTAACTGCAAAATGAGGATAGCAGTAGTATCTTACTGGGTTGTTGTGAGGAGTATAAGATTAAAAATATCTAAATCCTTCTAACTGCTTTGTACACAGTGAACCCCATACCTAAGCTTTGATCATTATTGTCATTTTATTATTAAACTTTAATGTATGTATCCACCTCTAAATAAGACTAGGGATACATTTTTCTTCCTTGAGTTTTTATGATATACTTAAGATATATAAACAATATGTGTTAGCATTTTTAAGGCATGTATTTATGACTCAGAAAGTGGTAAAGAGAAAGGAATACAGTGTAATGGCAGTTAGGATGTCCCAAGTCTGGTTTGTTATTAATCCTACCACATGTAGGCTTATTGAGGGCAGGACAGTTGCAGGATCACCTTATTTTGAAATAAGTTCAAATGACTTTACATGAGTCAGTTGATAATTCTGCTGTGTTATCTTGTTGCTATGATAAGCCTCAGAATTTCTAATGTTTATATTTTTAAAATTTTTCTACTTTAGTGCCCACTATCTTGTTTTAAATTCTTCCCCTTTTCAAAGAGAATATCTCACACTCATCCCCTCATGCAATCTCATTTCTCTCCTTTTTTTTTAAAGATTTTATTTATTCATTTGAGAAAGAAAGCACAGAGGAAGAGGGAGAAGCAGACTCCCCACTGGACAGAGAGCCCGCCTCCACTGAGCAGAGAGCCCATCGCTGGGCTCAGTCCCAGAACCCCAAGATCATGGCCTAAGCCAAAGGCAGACACTTAACCCAACTGAGTCACCCAGGCGCCCCACAGTCTCATCTCTTATTCACTCCTCTTTGTAATTGTTTTCCAGTCTGACTTTTGGCTCCAAAGTGCCTGAAGGGCATTTCTTCATTCCTTGGAAGAATTCTATACCTAGTAAGGGAATGCAAAGAATGTAAATAAAACAGCCAATACATCCTTGGATTGGCAAGAAGGTGGCTCAGTACTCATGAGCTATCCTTCACCACAAAAGAATCTCATGAATTGATCTGTTCTTTCACTTGTCATATATTCATTTAACAAGCATTTACTGAAATCTATTCCATGCAAGGTACTGTGCTAGGCAGTCTCACATTGCCTTCCCAATAATACTATCTACCTATTAGCAATACTATTTTTTTAAGATTTTATTTATTTATCAGAAAGAGATCACAAGTAGGCAGAGAGGCAGACAGAGAGACAGGGGGAAGCAGGCTCCCCGCTGAGCAGAGAGCCCGATGAGGGGCTCGATTCTAGGACCCTGAGATCATGACCTGAGCCGAAGGCAGAGGCTTTAACCCACTGAGCCACCCAGGCACCCAGCAATACTATTTTTATCAACTAGCAATAGTCATGCCTTGGATAATCCTCATTGGGTAGGATACCACTACTGTGCAAAGCTGACAATACTGTGTACTGTTATCAACTCCAATTTATACACAAAGAAGCTAAGATTCAGAGGTTTTCGGTAACTTCCCCAAGATGGTATGTGTTAGACATATTTTACTGAGGCTTTTGTGAATAATAAGCCAACTAGATCATATTCATTTAAGAGTAGAACAGGCCATCATTCACTCATTCATTCATGCATGCATTTATTTGTGTTATTGTTGTTGTTCTGCAGAAGTTAATTGCATGCCCAGGCTTGTACTAGGTATTAGGAGAAAGTCTGCTTTTAGGAAAAAGGGCAGTATTACTTACTGGTGCTGATGCTTTACGTATGTTAACTCACCTAGTTCAAGAATGGGCTGGCCAAGTTTTGATCTAGAAGACTAAATAAAATTGTTCTACCTATATGGCTCAAGTCTAATATCCTATACCATTTGGACCTGATTGCCAAAGTTCATTCATTTTTTTTGAATTGTTGTAAGCCTTTGATAAATTTTCAGAGTTTTAAAAAAAGCTTACTTTGACTACTTTTGCTATTGTTCTCATTGGTTTTATGGAAGAGCAGAATTCTACAGGTCTTAATCCATCATTCCAGAATTCCCTCCCTGTAATGGTTTTAAACTCACTTCTTGTATGGCGTTTTTGTCATTCTTTGTGATCAAGTTCACGTTATCCTACAGTTGCAGTAACTGAGTCTTGGCTTTGATTTGTTTTGTAACAGTTCAATATCTTCATTGTGGAGGTGGTGCTACCTTGTTTAATCCATCTTCCTAGAGGGTATGTTGCTAGATCCGCATATTGATTCCCACTCTTTGTTTAAAGACTATGTTAGGGGCACCTGGCTGGCTTAGTTGGTAGAGCATATGACTCTAAATCTCAGTGTTGTAAGTTCAAGACCCACAATGGGTGTAGAGATTACTTAAAATGTTTTTAAAAATCTTTTAAAAAATACAGATTATTTTAGAAAGGTAAACAAACCCCTTGTTACTTCCTGTGTATATATATCTGGTCCAGAACTTGGGAAAAAGATGAACCTATTCCTAATGTCCTTTTATATTGGTACTGGTGTTATTCCTTGTAGATAGTGTAACTTACAGAGAAAAAAATGGCACCTGTCTGGGCTTTGCTCTTTGGACCTAGATTTACAGGGGGAAAGTCCCAAGAAGAAGTATTTAAAAGATAGCTGTTCCCATATGAAGGTAAAAACCCCAAGCTGAAGATAAGAAAGCTATACTTTTTAAATGAACTGCCTTAATTGACTACCACTCTGACTTTATTTCCCCTTTATTATAACTAATTTCTTAGTCAATTCCTATGTAGAAATTTTAGTTTGGCCTCTAGTGTACTATCAGCCTATGTGGAAGGATCTTATAAATTCATATTTGGATGTTAAGGGGAGTACCGTAAGCCCTACACTCAATGTGGTAGACAAAGCAAGTCAGTGAGAGGGCTCCAAGGAAAAGTCTATCTTTCAGAGTAAAAGTAAGGGTAGAAGGTTCACCATGCCTCACGTAGATAATTCCCCTGGTAACCTTGGGACATTGGAAGTTCTTTTAAGAAAACCTAGATTTTTCACTTACGTAGATATTATATACTAACTACCCTTAACCCTGACCTCCCTGCCCAACTACAGGCTGGCTTAGATGTCCCCCTGATGGACCCCCACCTCACTTTGTGCCTATTCCATATTCTTTATTAGCCCTTCCTTAACCCTACAGAATTACAGGATTCTGACTTGTCTTTGTTATCCCAACATCTAGAATAAAACTTGGTGCTAATAGATGCTCAATAAATTGTGTGTGAAACTTTTTTTTTTTTAGCATTTCTCTTGTTTGTTCAGACTTCCTCCCATTACTGCCCAAAAGTCTGCCAAGCTTCATTATTCATTTCAGTAGGATTTTCCAAGGCTATGTGGTTCAACTCATCTGACTTTAAGATTTACTACACTATCATCTAGATCTCTTTTCCCACTGTCATTTTATCTTGACTCAGCTTTTCCTATAAAACACACTAGTATTGTTTTTTCTCCCCTGAGCAAGGATCATGTTGAGGGATTTATACTTCCTGAATCAATTTCCTCTTCATCCCTTTTCTGCTTCTTGTCTTTCTTCTTTTTAATACTGCTGAAGCTATACATAAGTTATGACAAACTCTTAGTCTCTAAATAGTTTCCTCATCTTCCATAATTTTAAAACTTACTTCACATTACTCATCTATCTCATTCTCTTAAAGCTTCTCCCAGATTTGTAAAACTCTGCTCATGCTTGAATCTATACCTGCTTTCTGAGAGCTCCCTTTTCCATGCACTGCCGTCTACACTCCTCACAAACAGCTCAGCCTCACTGGAGCATCTGTGACATTAATCAGCTATGATAAAAGAACCGCTTAAATCAGGATGGAGGGCAGGTGGCCACTTTCCTGCGATTTGCTCCCCTCCTTACGTGGTTTGGATCCTGAAATACTTCTCTCAGTGCAAACTGCACTCCTTACCAACCACCTTAGGTCTAATTTGATCTCTATGTTGTTATTGTGTAAAACATTGTTATTTTATACAGTGACCATAACTCTGCCTGAGGTCACTGTCTAGTGCAGGAGGCTGAACACTGGCTCTTTTTTTTTTTTAATGTTAACTTACTACCCTTCTCTTAAAGCCTCCCCACTCCCTCACCCCGCCCCCACTAGCCTCCCAGGCCAGACAGGAGTGCCTATTTTCTTTCTCCCTCTTTTTTCTTTTTTTTCTTTTTAAGTAAGCTCTATGCACAACACGGGGCTTGAATTTATGACCCTCGAGATCAAGAGTCACCAGCTCGACCCAATGAACCAGCCAGGTGCCCCACATACTCCTGCTCAAACTTTATGAGCTACAACACAGAGCAGTGTGTACAGATGATGGGGGTTTCAGCCTCAGTTTTGCTGGGAACCATCCTACCTCCTCCCTCTCTCTCCCTTTCTTCCATTTTTCTGATACCCTTTTCCCTCTTCTGACTTCCTTCAGTCCCCTTCATCACTCACATATCTGTCCTAAATGTCGCTTTACCCATTCTCCTCCTTGGTTGGTGTTCAGCTTCTCTTCATTTTTCATACCACAAATTACTTCAAATTTTACTTTCTTCTCTGCTTGCTCTTAAAACAGTATCTGACCCAGTAATGTCATTCAGTAATACCAACTTCTATTGTGATTTTACTTCTACCCATTAGAAACCCTGGGAAGACCCAGGATCTACGATTTTTCTCTGACATCAATTTCCTGTGCTTGGTAGACTAGGTCAAGTCATTTCTTCCTCTTTTACCAAAATGTGTGTGTGGTGGGGGTGGAAAGTTGACACAATGTCTGAACCTATTTCCTGGCATGTGGGGATGCCATGTAAATTCCTACCACAGCTTTTGGGGTCTTTTTTTTCTTTTTTAGAGAGACAGAGAGAGAATGCGTGTGCATGAGCGAGGGTGAAGAGAGGGGGGCAAAGGACAGAAGGAGAGGAAGAGAGAGAGAATCTTAAGCAGGACCCCTGCCCTGTGTGGAACCAAAGGTGGGGCTCGATCTCACAACCTTGAGATCATGACCCGAGCCAAAAATAAAGAGTCAGACATGTAACTGACTGAGCCACCCAGGCACCTCTTTCCTGGTCTTTTTGTGCCCATCTTTGCCTTCCAACTTTGATTTTCTGTTCAATACACAGAGCTTACCTCTTTCATATAATTTCCGTATTCAGTGCAAGACATAATATTGTTTTCCTTTGGTCTCTTAAAAATGTTCCACCCATGTAGTTTCTTGCCTGATTGACATCTTTTGATATGCCTGTGCCCCCAATTTAATCAGGTGCCTTGAAGACCCAGTCTATTTTATGAGCTAAGTGCACACAAGCTCATATATACATATTCATGCTCACAACCCCATGAATGAAAAATTTTCCTTAAGTGCAGAATAATTAATCAGAATCTAAGACCTTATAGCAAGTTAAACCAGAAGACCAAAATTTACAATGGCATCATAAAAAAACTTGCGTGTTTATAAAAAATTCTGCCAGCACTGTTCAATTAGACTCTTTGGTGGTAGAATTTATTCTAAATAAAACCTCACCTCCATGCTGTGCCATTTCTGCATAAGAATTGGAGAGAACTATGTAGATCCTGCACCTGTTGAGTTATACAGAAAATCTACAGGAAACCAAGAGTGCAAGTGCATGTGATTAAGTACAAAAGATTAGAATAAAAACCTTAGGTGGCTATGGATTCTGCTGTTCTTTTAACTCTCCACGCTCTTCTACATCATATATGATTAGTGGGCAAAAATCACATAATAACAAATTACTAGCCTTATGCTTAAGGTTCTTAGACAATGCATATGGTTTGAACATCTATGGCTATTCTGAGCATACAAAATGATTAAGCCAAACAGAAAGGTTATCATGTTGTGCTTATGAATTTTGGTAACTTGTGGCCTTGTGTTATGCATGTCTGTGATTCTGGAGAGCAGATTTAGGTGAGGCTTTGTGGCGGCTCCTGCCGGGGCTAATCAGGAGAGCCGCTGAGACTAAAACTGAAGTGGAAGTTGCAGCTGCTTGGGAGATGATTTTCATTAAAGCTGCCTGCCAGGGTCAACACAGAATCCAGACTGGATTTTGGAAACAAAATGTGACACTTGCAAGGCATTTGGGCACAGGATTCAGAATATTCTCATGGTGGATTGCATCTTTTTACCAAGAATGGAAATAAAATCTTTAAACAATTATTGACATGGAGTTCACCCTAAAATATACAGTTAAATGTGAACATTTCCATTATTTTCTTCTATCTAATAATTATAATACATATATGGAGATTTTGCCATTAAATATAGATGTCTCCAGGGCACCTGGGTGGCTCAGTGGGTTAAAGCCTTTGCCCTCAGCTCAAGTCACGATCCCAGAGTCCTGGGATTGAGCCCCGCATCAGGCTCTCTGCTCAGCAGGGAGCCTGCTTCCCCCCCCTCTCTCTCTGCCTACCTCTCTGCCTACTTGTGATCTCTGTCAAATAAATTAAAAAAAAAAAATAGATGTCTCCAGCATTTGAAAATGAGTTACAGCGATTGACAGATCAAAGTATAATCCTCAGTTGTGTTAAAGTAATGAAATTGTGAGTAATGAAGTACATGTAAAGATATTGGTAAAGATTTGTGATTTGTTGAAGGACAAAGGTTAATCTTAAATTTATATATCACTGAACTTTTTTCCTTGGCTTAAAAAGAAGTGGGAGATGGAGAGGAGAAAGGAGTTGAGGGAAATTGGGGAGGAGATGAACCATGAGAGACTATGGACTCTGAAAAACAACCTGAGGGTTTTGAAGGGGCGGGGGGGTGGGAGGTTGGGGGAGCCAGGTGGTGGGTATTATGGAGGGCACGCATTGCATGGAGCACTGGGTGTGTTGTAAAACTATGAATTATGTTACGCTGAAGAGAAATGAAATAAAATAAATAAATAAATAAATAAATAAATAAAGTGGCTCAAAAAAAAGGTGGGTCTATTTATAGAATTCTTTTTAGTAAGTTAATAGATGCATAGGAAAAGAAAAATATGACTTTCAGGATACCTGTAGTAGATATCTAAATTTCTTTGGCCATTAAGGTATTTAAAGACATTTATTAAATCATGTTATCTTGGTTATTTTAGTGTTAGTATACAGATTTTGGATGATATGATGATGTCTATTAAATGATATAATTCTTTGTTAAAATAAACTTAGTGCTTAGAAACTAGGTCAATAGCATAAAGACAGGAAGTATTATTCTCCAAGAGAGAGAAAGTGATGATGAGTCACAGAAGTGCTATAGTATTGGGTGCCTGGGGGGGCTAAGTTGGAAGACTGCGCAACTCTTGATCTTGGGGTTGTGACTTGGAGCCTCATGTTGGGTGTAGAGACTAAAATAAATAATAAATAATAAATAAAATAATAAATAAAATAAAATAAATAAACTTTTGGGGTGCCTGGGTGGCTCAGTGGGTTGGAGCCTCCGCCTTCAGCTCAGGTCATGATCTCAGGGTCCTGGGATCAAGCCCCGCATCGGGCTCTCTGCTCAGCGGGGAGCCCTCTTCCCTTCCTCTCTCTCTGTCTGCCTCTCTGCCTACTTGTGATCTCTCTCAAATAAATAAATAAAATCTTAAAAAGTAAATAAATAAAATAAAATTTTAAAAAGTGTATTATAATAATATAATAATTGTATTTGGTTTCAGGCTTAAAAAATCCCCCTTCCCTCCATTGCATTACCCCAACAAATACATTATTTCTTTAGGTGCATGCATATTATATATGATTTTTTTATAAAGATTTTTATTTATTTATTTGAGAGAGAGAATGAGCATGAGAAGTGGGAGGGTCAGAGGGAGAAGCAGATTCCCCGCCAAGCAGGGAGCCCGATATGGGACTCAATCCTGGGACTCCAGGATCATGACCCGAGCTAAAGGCAGTCGCTTAACCAACTGAGCCACCCAGGCGTCCCTATTTGAATTTTTTAATAAGCTAAATTTATTTGAGAAGTAGTATAGAAAGATCTTAGTCCAAGGCAATTTCATGCCATCCTGTATCCACGCAACTTCCTAGCCTTTTGGACATTCCTCCTATGCCTTTGAGAGTAGCTACTAGGATTCCACAATTAAGCCACAACTTTGACATACACCTCATGCTCAATAAATATTAGCTTACTACATGAATTTTTCTAGTTTCCACTACCTCAATCTATGATCCTTATCAGGCTGTATTCCAAAATTCAGAAAATCTGAGTACTTAGAAGATTTTACAGCAGTGCCAGATAAGAAACACACCTGTAAATTTATAATTGCTGACCGGGAAAATTTAGATTGTTGTTAACAGCATATAATTATATCTTTTTAGATAAGTGCAATAAAATGCTTCTTATTGTAGTCACTGGAGTCTGTTTTATTTTTTAATAACTAAAAGGAAAAATGAAATCAAACCACAGAATCCCTGAAAAGAAGAGTTAGTTTTTCAATACTTTTCAAATTGCCATTAAGGGGCACTAGTTAAGCACATTACTATCTTAGAACATACAAGCACATCTTCTTCAAACACAGAAATGTACTGGTATGAAATCTATCAAGGTAATATAAATCCTAGAGGAGGCATTAATTTACCAAGGAAGAAAAGAAAAAAATGGTACTGCTTGATAAGACAAAGCTGCCAAAAAGCAATAGAACTTGCCTACACCTCCGCTTGCAGGTGCCAAATGATAAGCTCTTAATGTGTATGTGTCATGTGAATGTGTGTGCATAACAAGTGAGTATAAACATGAGTTTTTTAATTAAATTACTAAGTCCCTACGGAATGCTAGTCATTATATCAGCTCTCCCACTTCGATTTGAGAATAATTCATGTAGGCTTAATAATACTCACTACATGGTAACTGCTCCCAAATTATCAGTTGTTCTCTTCAGTTCCATGCACCGACTTCTGTTATCTAACCAGGGTTTTCTCATTCAGTATCCTACCCTTGTTTGCCCTTCTAACGAGCACGTTTACTCCCAATTTTATTCCGCCTCTTTCCCTTTATAACATGCCGGGTTCACTATTGGTGCATAATTGTGCAATCGGAAACAGAATTTTTGAAATAAGTTTTCATATGTTTAAATCTCTCTCTTCTCAGTCTGAGACTGAGACAGTGAGTAGTGTGAAAATGTCAGACACTATGACAGGGTCGGTTCATGCATTATCTCCCCAATGTACCTGGTATGTAGCTGCATTTTCTGCACATTCTGAAGACTGGCTATGTATGAAAATCTGCACTTAAAATTAATATCCTTATATAGAATTTTTGAATGCATCAGATATATATAAAGATATAGATATAGATATAGATGTGACAGTGAATAGACTTTTCATACCTATAATCTAGTTACATTTTGGACTGTAAAAAAAAAGTCCTTACCTAACCTGATGAACTTGTGTAAATTTTATAGAAATTTTAATTGGAAATCTTTGGTTCCTTTCATCTAAGAATTCCTGTATTTAAGAATCTCTCTCTCTCTCTCTCTTTTTTTTTCTTTTTTTGTCTTTTACAAAAGACAAAAGTTTGTTGTCTGTACAACAACAATCTCGTGAATAGGGATAGGCATTTGCTTTGTTCCTTAAAGTCCACATATGAGTGAAATCATGTGGTATTTGTCTTTAGTGAATATCAGGAGGAGATGGAGGAGAAGAGAATGGCATTAAATAATATAATGATGCATATTTGTCAGTAAGATAAGTTTAAAAATTTTCTAGTTATATATAACTATATTCTGCTGAAAACTTTAACTTGTTTACATATAGAACAGTTGGAAAAAATTCTGCTGGTATAATATTCAAACTTCAAAAAACAAATTGCAGACCAGGTGACTAGCAATAATTTTCAGTACATCATTTGAATTTTAATATCTGAAAATCCTCACTGGAATTTTATACCACTAATTATGATAGAGAAGAATTCTTAACTTCAAATGTCAGCAAACATATGTTAAAAATGACTAATACTGCAAATATGCAATAATAACTCCCATATTAATCTTTCCCTTCCTCTCTCTCTCTTTCTTTCTCTCTCTCACACACATACACAATCATTATGTTGGGAGCACTTTTTTTTTCAAAGATTTTATTTATTTATTTGACAGAGATCACAAGCAGGCAGAGAGAGAGGAGGAAGCAGGCTCCCTGCTTAGCAGAGAGCCCGATGTGGGGCTCAATCCCAGGATCCCGGGATCATGACCTGAGCCGAAGGCAGAGGCTTAACCCACTGAGCCACCCAGGCACCCCTGGGAACACTTTCTTCAAGTCTAATTAACCATTTTTACCTTAGATATAACAATTTTTTCAATAATAAATTTGTGGTAGACGATTGTCACTTTACTGACATTTAGGCAACAAAGGGTTAAGTAAGATTAAAATATCAACACTCTGTGCCCTCTGTGCCTAAAGGAATAGACAACTCTTGGAAAATTTGCCAAATTTCTTGATTTAGTAAAAATAAAGGTGTAGTGAATTTTATGTAGAATTATAGATATTGCAATATAGATTATAAGGAAAACTTCACAAATAGAGTGGTGGAGAAATAAGATAAGGGAAAAAAAGGAAATTGCTAAAGAATAAAAACATGTACAGGATATCAAATATATGCAGCTAAGGTCAGTAAACACCATGCGGTAGAAGTAAATGGTATCTCCAGACAACGCATGAATTGAAATTCAGGAAATCCATTTTATTTTGTTTTAATTCCCATATAGTTGACATACAGTACTATATTAGTTCCAGGTGTACAATATGGTCATCCAACACTTCCATAAATGACCTCATGCTCATCACCACAAGGGCACTCCGTAATCCCCATCACCTGTTTCACCCATCCCCACCACCACACCCTCTGGTAACTATCAGATTGTTCTCTCTAGGTTAAGAGTCAGGAAATTTAGGTTACAGTTTTAATTCCTTAGAGGGCTAGTTCTAAGAATGGTTGAGTAATAACTCCCCAAAGTCCACTCCTCCATAAAAGCAATGTGAGCAATTGAAAACATTTCAAAATCAACAAATTTTGAAACCAACCTTTTCAGAACTTTGGAAATCAACTAAAGACCTATGACAATCCAAAGTGTGTTTATTCAAGAAAAATGGCTGAATCTCAACCTGAGCAAATGCTCTTATTTGATCTACAAGTGCTATGAAAAAACAAACATTTGGAAGCTACTGGATAAGACAAAATGGGGTTGTACCTCCCCCCAAGTCCCAGAGAATCGTCACTAGGTGATCTGACCTGTCTGGCAGCTACTTAACAGCTCCATTCTCAAGGGATGACTATTTGATCTGATTTAGGGCCTGCTCTGTGAAAACCACTCTATCCTTAGGACAATTACCAAAAACTATTCGTAGTACTTGTTTGTCATTATAGCTGCCTGGGTAGCATTACCAGTTAGTGCTAATAAGAGACTAATCAAAAAAACATTAAAGGATGGGGTGCCTGAGTGGCTCAGTAGGTTAAGTGGTCACCTCTTGATTTCAGCTCAGGTCATGATCTCAGGGTCCTGGGACTGAGTTTCACGTCAGACTCTGTGCTCAGCGGAGAGTCTCCTTCTCCCTCTGCCCCTCCCCTGCTTGAGCTTGCTCTGTCTCTCTCAAATAAATAAATAAATAATATGGAGAAATTGGGAAATGACCTGTCCATAGGGGCTTAAAATGCCAATGTATTCTTGGGAATCTAGAAAGTCACATTCATGTGCTGGGTGGTGAACATACCAAGGAAAGACCTGAGAAGTCCTAATCTCTGACCACTCATTGATCTAAACGGTATGCACAAGCAAAAAGTGAATACTAAGGCAGACTTGTAAACTTCTTCCCAGAGCATTTAAGGAATACCCCAATACAAACATGGCCCTCCTCAGCAATGTCTGGGAGATTTACTGGTCCAAGCATTGAAAGGAATCTCTTTTTAATCACTAGCTACCACTTACTGAAGCAAGCAGAGGTTTCAGTAGCACATATGGCAAAGAATACACACTCTTCAGACTATATCCAGCAAAGTAACCAAATAAACAGCAACAATAACAAACCCTAGGGAAGAGGGGACAATATGATTTCCAGAATTAGAACATTGTACTGTTTAAAATGTCCACTTTTCCAACAACAAAATATATGACATGTGCTAAGAAAAGAATCAGGAAAGTATATGCATAGGAACAATAGCAGTCAATAGATAATGAGCCTAAGAAATCCTAGAATCTGTGCTCATTAAACAAAGACATTAAATCAGCCATTTTAAATATGGTCAAGGAACAAAAAGAAAATCTTGCCTGAAGAACAGAAGGGACATTTGAAAAAAAAAAATGTCTTTCCAATTGAAGATATCAATAAAAAGATAGAAATTATTTTAAAAATCAAGTAGAAATTCTGGAGTTGAAAGTACAATAACTGAAATAAAAAATTCACTAACATCAGAAGAGCAGATGTGAGCAGGAAGCATAAATCAATTTGGAAAGAGGTCCACTGATTATTCCACTTAATGAAACTGGGGAACAAGAATGGAGAAAAATGAACAGAGCCTCAGAAACCTGTGGGACAGCATTAAGCATACCAACATGCATATACTGGATGATCTTGAAGAGAATAAGACAGAGAGGTAAAATTTGAAGGAATACTGGCTGAAAACTTCCCAAATTTAATGAAAAACATGAATCTGCACAATTCCAAGTAAAATAAACTCAAAGATATTCACATGTAAATATATCATAATCAAACATTTGCCAGACAGGTGCAAAGAGAGACTTTGAAAGTCTCATCACATACAAAGAATCTTCAATAATATTGACAACTGATTTTTCAGAAACCATAAAGCATAGAAGGCAGTGTGATGATGTACTTAAAGTGCTGAAAGAAAAGGTATTGACAGCACAAGAATCCTACATTCTGAAAAACTCTATTTTACAAATTAAGGAGAAATGAAGAATTCCAAGATAAAAATTGAGAATTTATTGCTAGCAGAAATGCCCTGGAAGGAAATTCTTCAGGCTATAATGAAAGGAAATTTGGGGCATCTGAGTGGCTCAGGTCGTGATCCCAGGGTCCTGGGATCAAGTCCTGAGTGGATTTCTGGATTGAGTCCCCACATCAGGCTCCCTGCTCAGTGGAGAATCTGCTTCTCCCTCTCCCTCTCCTCCCACCCCCACCACCACCACTCCACTACTCATGCTCTTAAATAAACATCTTTTTTTAAAAAAGAAAGGAAACTAGATATTATCTTGAATCCATATAAAAAAATTAAGTGCACTTGTAAAAGTAATTATATAGAAAAACATAAGAAAAGGTGTAAATGTAGCTCTCTCTCTCTCTCTCTCTCTTTTTTTTTTTTTTTTTTTTTTTAGTTTCAGGGATAGAATTTAGTGATTCATCAGTTGCATATAACACCCAGTGCCCTCCTCAATGCCCATCACCCAGTCACTCCATCTCCTCACCCACCTCCCCTCCATCAACCCTCAGTTTGTTTCCTATAGTTCCTCATCTCTTACAGTTTGCCTCCCTCTCAATTTTCATCTTATTTTATTTTTCCTTCCCTTCCCCTATGTTCATCTGTTTTGTTTCTTAAATTCCACACATGAGTGAAATCATATGACATTTGTCTCTCTCTGATTGACTTATTTTGCTTAGTATAATATTCTTTACTTCCATCCATGTCATTGCAAATGGCAAAATTTCATTCTTTTTGATGGCTGAGTAATATTTCATACCAGGATATATACCACATCTTCCTTATTCACTTATCTGTTGATGGACATTTTGACTCTTTCCATATTTTGGCTATTGTGGATATTGCTGCTCTACACATTGGGGTGCACGTGCCCTTTCAAATCACTATGTTTGCATCCTTTGAATAAATACCTAGTGGTGTAAATGCTGGGTTGTAGAGTAGTTCTATTTTTAACTTTTTAAATTCATACTGTTCCTAAACTGTATTTCTCTTATTGTTATTGAAGTGGAGCATCTTTTTATATGATTATTGGCCCTTTAGTTTTCTTGATTTTTAATTGTTTTTCATATCCTTACCACCTTCCTCCCCCTCCCCCACTGTGTCATTTTTTTTCTCTTTGAATTATAAAATGTCTTTCTTATCCTGGATGTTTATTTTTGTGCATATGTTTATTCTCTGTCCTAACAGACTTCATAGTCAAATGAAGAAACAGAAAATGGAGTTCAGTGGGTGCCATGAGAAGTACAGAGGGATAATGGGGTATGAGGAGAACATTGAAACCAGATTTCTGGGGAAGTGGGAGGATTTCCAGAAGTGATATTTAATCTGAGATCCAGGGAGGGGGGTTGGCCAGTTGGGGAACTAGGCCATCTCTAGAAGAACAATTTTTCTTTTTTCTTTTTTCAATTTTTCTTATTATTTATTTTCTCACTATAGCACATACCCTCCATTTGTAACTCTTTTATTCTACTCTCTTATGTAAAATACAACTGCATAAAGCAATATTTTAAAAACTGCATTGATGGGGTTATAATGGACAAAGGTATAATTTGTGTGGAAAACATTGTACAAAGAAAGAGGAGAGATGGAGTTATATTGAAATAATTTTTTAATATGCCATTGAAATTAGCTTAATATTAATCTGATTTAAATTGTCTTAAAATTCTCAAGAAACAAGAAAGGTCTCAAATACACAACTTAACCCTACATCCAAAGGAGCTGGAGAAAGAACAAGAAAGAAAGCCTAAACCCAGCAGGAGAAGAGAAATCATAAAGATCAGAGCAGAAATCAATGAAATAGAAACCAAAAAAACAATAGAACAAATCAACGAAACTAGGAACTGGTTCTTTGAAAGAGTTAATAAGATTGATAAACCCCTGGCCAGACTTATCAAAAAGAAAAGAGAAAGGACCCAAATAAACAAAATCATGAATGAAAGAGAAGAAATCACAACCAACACCAAAGAAATACAAACAATTATAAGAACATACTATGAGCAACTCTATGCCAACAAATTTGACAATCTGGAAGAAATGGATGCATTCCTAGAGACATA
>PISX010029644.1:0-19773 GCA_004024625.1 Mellivora capensis
CTGTAGATATTAGAGTGACTGACAAAAATGTAAATATAATATGCTTTCACAATTTACACATATGCCTCACAATTTAAAGGTAGGGCTTAGAGAAGGTTTGCAGTAAATGTGTTTCATGTAAATGTGGGGATCAAACGACTTAATTTCAAACATACTGAAATAAATCAACTATCAGAATATAAATTGATTTAACCATATAAAATTAAATACTACAAAAAATAATATTACCTAAATTTGGATGGAATGAAGGGAGGGTAAAGAAAAAAAATAGAAGGGGCGCCTGGGTGGCTCAGTGGGTTAAAACATCTGCCTTCGGCTCAGGTCATGATCTCAGGGTCTTGGGATCGAGCCCCGCATCGGGCTCTCTGCTCAGTGGGGAGGCTGCTTCCCCCACCCCCTTTCTGCCTGCCTCTCTGCCTACTTGTGATCTGTCAAATAAATAAATAAAATCTTTAAAAAAATTAAAAGAAATAGGAAAAAAAAGGAAAAGAAATAAGATAATGCTGTATTGATTGTGATAGAAGTATGATGGACACAGTTTTTGAAATACCAGGCTGAAACTAAGATATAAAGTTGTAAAAGTTATCTCTATAATAAAAATGTAAAAAAATTAAGTATTTTAATAATTACAAATATATATAACAAGTAAAGAAAAAAGACTATCTACTGAAAGACTTTTAAAAAACCATAAAAACAAAAAATACAACATAAAACAGAGTCAGAACTAAGGGAAGACATAGATTCATATGTATAGATATTATTTAAAAGAAAAGACAAAGATTTACTAAAAGAAAAAGATTTTCAGACTGAGTCACAAAGTAAAATCTAACTCTGTACCAAGTACATGAGATACACCTAAATCCTAAATGAAAGATAGTAAATGTATATGTTTACCATGATTATCAGGCAAATGCTAATAAACAAAAGCAAAGATTTTATACTATCAAAAATGGCAACATAACTTGTTACAGAACAATCTTTGTTTTGAGAATAAGCAGCAAGAATCACACACACACACACACACACATACACACACACACACACACAGAGTCTTTTTTGAGACACTGGAGAGCAAGGCAGAAAGATCTCAAAGAGGATCAAAGATACCAGACAGAAGGGTGATAAAGAGAAAATCCAATATTCAGTCTACTTTCCTATTTGACATTTGTTAGTTTGCAAGCTGCTGCTGAGAAGGTGAGAAACTGAACAAAGTCTCCAGGAGTCCTTTGAGAATGTAGAAACAAAAGTTGGATTTCAGACTTTCCAAAGAGAGAGATCTGACATATAATCCAGGCTTTCAGATGAGATTCCCACTGGGCTACATTCTAAGCGTAAGGGAGAAACAGAAATAGACCAACTCCCCTAAAAATGAAGCCCAATCTAGAAAAGGTAAGGTGATCTGACTTCAGCCTATTTACCTAAACAAGATGATTCCTCTCTTGAGGCAGGTAACATCATCTAAAACTTCAAATTATCCCTATAACCTTTCATTTATTTTTTTTTATTTTTATATTTTTACAGTCTTGAGGCTTTTTATTTTTTACACTTATCATGTCATGAATTCATAGAGAATAGGTTCCAACAACTCAGGCTCCTGTCCATTGGTTCTTACAAAATGTGTTTTTCTGGGTGGAGCAGGCTGAAGCTTCAGCTGAACGCAAGTATCTTTCTTGTTGGCTTCCTTCTTTTTCTGATCATTTTCCTTCAGACACTTTAGGAAGCTACTTTGGCTCTTCAAATGCTTAATATGCTCAATACGTGAATTCTGTTGGCAGGAATCTGGCCCTTAACTTGTTTGTTTAAAGCAATGCAAACAGCATTTTATATTTTAGTCTAATATTTTAGACCCTTCCAGTTTTGCCATGGTAACATCTGTGGGGCATTCCTGTTTGAACAGTGCCCATTCCCTTAATGTCTACAATATCAACTTTCTTATAGATTTGCATGTATGCGGCCAAAGAAACAACTCTAAGTTTTCTAAAAGGTCTAGAGAACATAAAGCAAGTGCCTCTCCTCTTTCCATCTGTGTTGGTCATTTTAGTGAATTACTGGAAGATGAAGGTTCTAGCTGAAAAAGCCCTATAACTTTTCATTTAAAATGTCTGTACTTTAGTGAAAAAATTACCAGTCAAATTTGGAGGCAGAACACATGACAAAAAAGCTAAGAGGGAAAAACAACTAAAAGAAACAGAACCACAAGAGATACAGGCATTTAAGTTACTAGATGCAAATATGGATTGACTGTGCACTTCTGACTAGGATATGAAAGACTGTGTCAAACCTAAACACTCACAATTTACAACTAAGAGAAAAAGAGAAATTATAAAAAATAATTTTGAAAAGGCAGCCTACAGCCATTGAAGCCATCAAGATTAGGTGGTCCTAAATTATATAGAGGGGAAAAACATTCAAAGATGAGTATATAAATAGCAGCTCAGTTTGTTTGTTTGTTTGTTTGTTTGATATGGGGAATTTGCCAGTTCTTGATGTGAGCCGAAGTATGTAGCTTGCTCAAAGAGCAGAAGTTAAAAGGAGAAACCAGTGTAGCAGTTAGCAGTCTCTCAGGGGGTAGAGAGACAAAATTAAAGGTTTGAGGTCTACAGATACATAACTATCTTCCACAAAAGATATTTGCTATATTATAAGACTACATAAAAGGCCAAAATCTAAACAAAAAGTTTTGAAAGTGAAATCTATTGCAGTCTCATACTTAGGAAACAAAGACATAAAAACAGAAAAGGCAAGAAATGAAAGCCATAAAAGATGTGGTGTATTGACACTGAGAATCAACAGCCCTTTTTACTAACCAATGCTGAGTACACCAAAAAGTTGAGAAACCAAACCTCTGGCAGACCATTACTGCTGGGATAAAACCATTGGATAAATGTATTTGAGAAGTAGGGTATTTATACAATCTGGGGGAAAAAAATGTCCTCACATATTGTTTAGTAGTAACCAAGGGAAAAAATGATATTTATACAATGAAAAAAAAACCCCAAAACCTTTGTCTTAAAAAAGTGCGTAAAGTTAACTCATCAGTAACAGGGCAAAAAAATATTGTGTGCCTCTAAAAATGGTATGCTAAGAAGGTCACAGCATCACTTATATATAGAGAGAGTATTCCTTCCAAGATGGTCATAATCTGAATTTCATATTGTAAAAAAGCAGCCAACAACCTAAATTGATGGATTTCATATAAAACATCTGACATATATTCTTTATAGAAGTCACATAATGAAAGAGAAAGTGTTATGTCAGTTCCAGCCTATTGATAGTGAAGTTTCTGGCCAGGCATGCCTAAGGTTCTCACCCAGGGTTCAATATTTACTTGTAGTGAGCCCCACATACATTCCCCCCAACACTACCAAGGACCAATGTTGTGGCTGGACTGGTCCTTAGGGTTCTTATTATGATGATAGCGCACACCTCAGCAAAACCACCAGGGAACTTTGAAAAACAAGATTATTTTACCAGTAGGTGCTGGAATATACACAGCAAGCTTGAGGGCCACACAGTGAGGTCACAGGTGGATAGAGAGAGAAGTAGCATTGACCAGGGATTCTGCTTTGATTAGGGTCTGAAGATGGAGTGCTTAGAGTTCCAGAGGTTCACTCTTTATTGGTGAATTTAGGGCATTAAGAATGGAAATTAATTCCCAGGAAAAGAAAAGTGGGGTCACTTAAGTGGCCCATGATCTATATTACCAGTGTTTTCTCAAGAGGGAACTTCATGGGTAGGGGTGACCTGGTTCCTTATCTAATTGTTTTACTGTAGCTGTGCCATACAGCTAGCAATAGTTTATTCAGAATGAATGTCTTTGAAATGGATGCCTCAGCAATCAAAAGCTTAATGTCAGACACTTATATTACAATCAAAAAGCTTAATGTCAAGCACTTGCACTACACAAAGAAAGACTAAGAAACTTTTAACTTAAAAGAGATTAAAGACATATGACAAATAAATGGATGCATGATTCTACGCTGGATACTTGATCAGAAAAAAAAATTCTACAAAGGACAACATTGAGACAATAGATGAAATAGTTTTGTATTCATGTTTAATTTTTCTGAACTTAGTAGGTGTGCCATGTTCTATGCAAGAAAATGTCCTTTTTCTTAGGAAACATACACTGAAGTATTTTGGGGCGAAGGGTCATGATATTTGACACTCTCAAATGTTTCAGCTGATATATAATGTTTATGTATTGTATGTGTAGAAAAGAAGGTGTGGCAAAAAATTATCAATTGTCACTCTAAGTGAGTGTACATGGGAGTTCATTGTACCATTCTTGAAATTTTCTTGCAGCTTAAATATTTTTTTAACTAAAGTTTCAAAAAAAAAAAAAAAGAGCATGAGAAAACTCTGGAGAACTACGTTATAAGAATAGAAGCAAGCCAGAGCTAGCCTTAGTCCTGTCATTTAGGTGAGATTATGTTCATTTTGGTGACTAGTTCATCACTGATTGGAGAGTAGTGATCATCTAGTGTACCTTCACTATAAGAGATATTAAGAGTAATCTTCAGGCAGCAGAACTATGATACTCAATAAAAATTTGGACCTACATAAAGAAATAAAGAGTGTTGGAAATGAAATAAAGGAGGGTAAAATCAGTTTTTCCCTCTCTGTAGTAGCTCATATAGATCCCCTCTTCTGGTATATATTACTTACCCAGACTACTAACCTTTGGAACTTTTATCTATTCTTCAAGATTCAATTCAGATGTCACCTCTTTTAAGAAATCTTTTCTAAAATTTTTATTCCTAACAGGCAGAATAGGTTTCCTAGTCTATATGATTCTACAGGAACTTATACCCCTTGGCTATACCTCTGACTTGATTTGTGACCCTTGGAAGGTATTTAGTATCCCTAAATCCAGTATTCTCATGTATAGAATAATAATAATACCTAAATTGCAAGGCTGTTCTGAGAATGCCTGTGCATTACTTAACAAAGAGATTGGGCCAGAGGAAGCATTTAAACCATATGAAATGATGTATAATGATATTGTGATGAAGATAGTTACTCCTTTTTCATGATGGATAGTATTGGCCAGAAGTAAACTTTATTTTGTTTTGCAATACTTTTATAAAATATGCTTTATTAGCAAATGTGTAAAGGAAAGTTATAATAATATGATTAGGTGTATTTGGATTTTTTTGTTATTTTAATAGCAATAAAATCTACTAAATCAGAAGAACATGTCTTACTCAGTAAGATATATGAAGAGGCAGGTAAGATAAGGAAGGATAAATGTTATGGTCCCTGTAATTTCTCAACCACCAAAGAAAAGTAAGCCAAGAACATAGCTGGAAGGAGACCAAGTGAAGCAGGGTCCAAATGAGCTTGTCAGCTATAAACCCTGATTGCACCAGACACAAAGCCCTGTTCACACCAAGGAGCACAGCAAATAGTGATGGACAGCATCTTGACTAATACCATCTCAAGAGAGTAACAATATTAAAGTTTGGAAGGGATATTGAATAGAGGTGATAAGAGTGGAGTGTGAATAAAAATGAACAAAATGCATGCTTGAGAATATCTTGGGTATGTCATGTGCCTACATATTCTTTAGTTGGTATTTTTAAGATCTGGATTAATAAAACAAATATGGACATACATGTTGTCTCGTGTCTTAGTAGCTCTCCTTAAAAAAATAAAAATACCCTAATTACATAATCAAGAAAGACAAGATAAACGCATATTTTTTCTCCTTTCTTCTCAGCAGATTTAAAATGTAATTGTATACAATAGTATGCATCTTGGGCCTATGAATGTATATAAATAAATGTAGTGTTTGGCCTATAACATATTAAAATGTGATATATTTGCCAGTAATAGCACAAAGGAGGCCAACAGGAATAAAGCTGAATAGGACTAAATTATGTGATATTGACTTTGTAATATTAATTGATGTAATATATAACATTAATAGATGTAACAATAATACCACAAAAGAGAGGGAAATAGTATAGTTATATAGGAGTCACGTGTTTCTGTCTCTCACTGGAATCAAGCCAGTATAGAGCTAAAGCTGATTAGTCAAATATAGATACTAAACCCTAGAACAACAATTAATATATGTTATGTGTGTATGTACATGTATAGATAGATAAAGTAAAAAATCATTTAATAAGTTTAAATGTTTCATTGGAAAATACTTAATACAAAAGAAACCAGTAAAGTAGAAATAAAGGAACAAAAAGACAGGAGACACATAGAAAACCAAAAGCAAAGTGGCAGATGTAATCCAACTGTATTAATAATAACATTAGGTATGAATGGATTAAACAATCAAATAAAAACATAGAGACTGTCAAGAGTGGATTAAAAAAATACCCTGATCTAACTACATACTGTCTGTAGGAGACACTTTATAGCAGCATTATTTATAACAGGCAAATAGTGGAAACAAACACACATCCATTAACTGACAATAGATAAATAAAATGTACTCTGTCCATAAAATGGGATATTATTAACCATAAAAATGAATGAAGTAGGGATGCTTGGGTGGCTCATCAGTTAAGGATCCAACTCTTGATTTCAGCTCAAATCTCCAGGTCCTGAGATGGAGCCCCACCTGGGGCTCCATGCTCAGTGTGAAGTCTTCTTGCTTTCCTCCCTCTGCTTCTGCCCCCCCCCACACTTTCTCTCTCTAGAGTAAATAAATAAAATCTTTGAAAGAAAATGAATGAAGTAATGATTTGTGCTACACCATGAATGAAACTTGAAAGCATTATGCTATGTGAAGAAAGCCAGTCACAAAAACTCACATATTGTATATATCTACTTATATGAAATATTGAGGACAAGAAAATCTAAAGATGCAGAAAGTAGATTAATGGTTGCTTAGGAATGGGAGTGAGATGGAGAGATAGGGGATGATATCTAAAGGGTAGGGGGTTTCTTTTTGATGTGATGAGTATGTTCTCAAGTTGATTGTGGTGCATATATCTGTGAATGAATATCCTAAAAACCATTAAATTGCACACTTTGGGGAAATTATATGGCATATGTATATTTTAATGAAGCTATTTTTAAAAAATAAAGGAGGTACAGAAAAATGAATGACTAAAATTGAGAAATTCATGAAAGGAACACCATTAAATCTAATTTAGAATATTATTTTGGCCAGAACTAAGAAATCTTTCATAGTTTCTTTCTGGGAAAGAACAAGAAATAGTACCAGAACCCCATTGTATAAAATACACAATCCATTGTGTGTATTTTTTAAGAAAAGATCTTACTAATTTATTTGAGGCAGGGAAAGGAGAGGGAGAATCTGAAGCAGATTCTGCACTAAATCTGGACCCCCACTCGGAGCTGGATCCCACAACCACAACATCATGACCTGAGCCAAAACCAAGTGTTGGGCATTCAACCAACTGAGACACCCAGGCACCCCTCCATTGTGTGCCTTTTAAGTTATTAAATTTATAAGGTTAAAAATAAACTTAAAAGCACAATGACAATACACAATACTTCTTGGGCATATTTATGCATAGAGTTAAAGTAGAAGAAAGTTTTGGGGACATAGTTCATGTTGAGGAGGAATTTCCTTTCCTAGGTCTTACAGGTTGAAGTCTAGGCATATCCAGAATACGACTGCTTGCTTTTCTCGACCCACTCACCATTTTCCCAAAGAGAACAAGAGGTAGTTGGATTAGTGATTTGAGGAGAAAGATTGATACTTGCTCTGTTCCATCTCTCTTTTCCTCCTCTTGAGATCTGCCTCTGTCAAAAAGAAGGACACTTTTCTCTCCTTCACATGGTAAGTTGGCTCCGTTTTTTTGCCAGAAATTCTACTCAGGGAAATGCTAGAATATCAGATGGCCAGATGAAAAAGCTTCTGCTTCTGTCTGATTTCTGTGTTTGTCTTTTACTTGGTTCTGAACTTGGCAGGGGGGAAAGGATGTTGCTCATTGAACTCCCTCAAAACCCAGTAGTTAAAAACAGAGTTACCCGCTATTCAGCAGCATGAACCCGCCAGTTTAGTGTTCTCAAAAGAGTCAAAGTTTTCTCCACATTTCAGTCATTAATATCAGAAAACATGAGACTCATCTTCCTTATTAAAACTGATAAACAATCAAAACCAGCATTTATCTCTTCATAAAGGAAATGAGGAGAGAGAACATGATCAGGGCAATGGGGTCCCAGGGTCTTCAACTCCACTTGCAACACTTAATTCATTAAGCTCCTTATTACATATATTGATGCTTATTATGCCATTCCTGATATATTTTGGTGTTGTCTGAAATATGTTTTAATATTTTTTAAGGGAAAGAAAGGGTGTAACTTAACTCAAGATATGGGGTACTATTACAGAAGGGGAAAATTGGAGAACTTCAAGATCTTTAGAGTGTACTATTTCTGTTTGGAAGTTTTTCTGAAACGTTTCATGGACCTACAATATAGAATCCACCATTTGCAAGTGCTTGAAAAGTGTATATTTCTATGTAAACATTTATAGAAACAACTGAGCAGAAAAGAATTTCAAGCCCATGTGATGACAATGCCTTAGCTTTGTGTATTGAAGCTAAACCAAAAACCTCTATTCTGCTTGAAGTTTCATGTATTGTCACATGCAACAAATTTAAAAGCTGTTTAAAATAATTCCCATTATGGGACGCCTGGGTGGCTCAATGGGTTAATCCTCTGCCTTTGGCTCAAGTCATGATTTCAGGGTCCTGAGATCGAGCCCCGGGATTGAGCCCCACATTGGGCTCTATGCTCAGCAGGGAGCCTACTCCCCCTCCCCCCGCCTGCCTCTCTGTCTGCTTGTGATCTCTCTCTGTGTGTCAAATAAATAAAAAATCTTAAAAAAAATAATTCCCATTATGTTTAATATTATTTTTTCACTGTGAGAAAGCTTGCAGAAGACATTCATGTATACTTAAAGACAAGTAGAATTGCCAACCACAAAGGACATAGAAAGAAGCAGTAAAAACCATGCATTACTGCCAATATATTGTCTAAGTTGGTGCTTCTCAAGGTTGTCCTTGGTGAAGGCCAGTCATTAAATTTTAAACATTTAAAAAATTTTCAGTTTTAGGGCCGCCTGGATGGCTCTGTTGGTTAAGCAACTGCCTCGGCTTGGGTCATGATCCTGGAGTCCTGGGATCGAGTCTCACATCAGGCTCCCAGCTCCATGGGGTCTGCTTCTCCCTCTGACTTTCTCCCTTCTCATTCTCTTTCTCTCACAAATAAATAAATAAAATCTTTAAAAAAATACAAAAAAAATTCAGTTTTAAACATTAATTTTTTTTGATTTATCACTTTGACTTTTAAAAATATATAATTAAAAGCAGTTTCAAAAAAAAATCAAATAGAAAATGTGCAGATGTAAAACCAATCTTTCATCAGATTCATCAGATTCGACAGGCACAAAATTACTCTGTCCAATTGCTTAAACATTTGTAAATGCTTACTCTTTCATTCTTTCATTTTCAAAGAAAATACATACTCTTTCATTCTGTACTTATTTCACAGATCTGTAAAACTGTGGACCAGCACTGGCCTACAGACCACTATTTGAGTACCACAGATCGAAGCCATTCTTTACTTTTTTCCTATGTTTATTTTTTTACCTTGACGGTAGTACCCAAATATGCTTAATCTTGAGTTTAACTTGCTGTGACCTTTGTGTTTCTTCCTTTAAAGTATTCAGCCTGTTTTTCTTTTCCAGTTAAAAGAAAATGACACCTCTCCTCTTTTCTTCTCTTGACAGATAACAGCATCTCTGAGATCAAACTGATCTAACAAACAGTATTCACAGATGATGTTTCCCTCAATTTCTACCTTTGTCTTCCTCTTCCTCTTTCCTTAACAAATTGTAGTTCAATATCTACTGTGTACCAGGAACTATAGATCCATTGATAAGACACCAGGTCCCTCTCCTTGTGGTACTCAGTGTTTGCTAAGAAAACACTAGTTGAGCAAATAATTTATTACTTGAAACAGGCTATAAGTTCTACAAAGGAGAAATAGAGGCTACTTTGACAGGGTTAACATGCATGATGAGACCTGCTAAACTATATAATTCTAGAAGACAAAACGTTCGATTTATTTTTAAGAAATGAATTATGTTTATATGTACCATCTTTAAAATGAAACTATAACTTTTCAAAATGACATTTTTAATTTTAAAAGCCTGAAATGAATGATTTCTTCAAAGTAATTTCAATTGACTCAGCTTAAGGAACTGAGAACAGTAATATAATTTTCAAAAAAGATCTCTTAGCCCAAAGGATTTTAAAAATCAGATTACAACCTGATTTATACTCAAACACATTAATATTTTTTCTTAGTATTTTAAAAAATATTTTATTTATTTATTTGACAGAGATATCACAAGTAGGCAGAGCAGCAGGCAGAGAGAGAGGGGGAAGCAGGCTCCCCACCAAGCAGAGAACCCGATGGGGTGCTTGATCCCAGGACCCTGAGATCATGACCTGAGCCGAAGGCAGAGGCTTAACCCACTGAGCCACCCAGGCACCCCTTTAAAAGGTAAACAAATATCTATAATTGTTTTAGTTTCAGTAATATGAACTTCCAAACTCAATTCACCTATTGCTGTTAAATTAAAAATATCTCTTGTGAATTTCAATAATTAAACATGTTGTCAATACTTACTTTTTTTCTTTGATGCTTTAGTTTAGTTTGCTGGTCTGAAATTTTTGGCAATTTTGTTCTTTCTTTAAAATCATTCTCTCATAGAAAAGTCAACTCTCAACTTTCACTCATCTGTGTTGATAAGGAAAACAAGGATGATTTTATCCAGATATAAAGCAAGGGTCTTATATTATCCAATTATTCCAACATGTAACATTTCATAAATGTAGACTTTCTTAATTTTTTTATCAAAGTATTCCTGCTCTTACTCTCTTTTTAAAGAAGTAGCAAAATTTCAAAATAGTTTTGATGATTGATAGGAAGAGAACAAGAATATTATCTGTATAAGTACTGAAGAGTCATCAGTAAATAATAGTACAAGTGAATAAAGTGATCTCTCTACTGTTATTGAAAATGTCCATCTTGGAAAACCTTGTAGTTTCTCTTGATTATATGAACAAAGGAGAGAAACAATAATTAGCAGCATAGAATGATGACGGCAAGAATCCCAAGTGCCTCACTATCTCCAGCTTGGTGTAGTAGTGATGAACCTGTGCATCATTTTAAGGTAGTCTATCCAGAAAAATACAAATACATATATTCTTCAGAAAACTGACAACTGTGTTTTATATGAGATTGCTAACACCCAATAAGAAGCGAAAGGTAAATGTCTATGAACATGTTTGTGTCTGTATATTTATTTGTAATCTATATCTAGTTTTGTAAAAAACATATATTTATAAATCAGGATTCTAAAGTGTTTTAAAATTGTAAGCTCAAATAAACACTCAAATAAAATTTGAGTAAATTTTAAAAAGTACTCACTAAAAAATCAAATGTTCTGTTGTATCCTAAGAATAGAATATTAGACTGCCAGAAATCTAAGATTTCTGAAATAATTTGATGCTGGAACAGTTTAGAAAAATAAAACTTACTTTCATTGCTGAAGTATGGAATATAGACTAGTGAAAACTGTCAACAGAAGCTGATTTCTTTTCTACCATCTGTGCTGACAAAAACCACATAGTCCACCTCTTGGTCAATCATTTTAACTATTTGTTCATTCGTAAGTGCTCTGGAACTATAGTCCTGAGAACATAATTATTAACTTTATTGATACTTAGGTCTACACTTTCTTTTGACAGACATATCTTATAGAGATATATCTTATACAGTGTATTCAAGAATGACTTTTTTAATCTCCTGGGAGTTCAGAAAATGTCAGGAAAACCTGAAAGAGTAGAGTGTTTCTATAGCTAAGGAAATAGATTTTCCATCATGATTTTGCTGTACTACTACTGCATGTTGTACATAGGAAGTGTCCTCAGATGAACTAGTGAAAAGGGCTTATTAATGTATTTATGTACGTATTCATGTATTTATTTTAAGCTATTATGTCACTAGCTTTTATACAAATGGGATGTATTAAAACAGTGAAAAAATATATATATACTTTTTTTTAGTGAAAATATATTTTAAAACTCACATTGGCAATAAGGAATTAAATTTTAAAAATAAAGTGTTGTACTATGGTACAACATGTCATATGTAATCTCTCTACTCTCCCTGTGTTCACTTTTCATATTCATGGATTTCATTGCTGATCTTTTTGTTAGGTATCTCAGGTGCTTACTGACTTCATGTTTCCAGCCATCTCTCTGGTTTCAGTTTTTCTCAACTATATAAGCAGTAACAAATATATATATATATATATATATATATATATATTTATATATACTATTCGTATATATTATATATATTTATAAAATATATTATATTTATTTATATATATAAATAATATATAAATATATATACGCACATACATATATATAAATACATATATATATTTAATTTCTTGGACATCACTGTAAGCCTACCTGAAGACCAATGAGATCCCCTATTAATATATATTGTCAGCTGGGTCTGGAAATACTAAGTGTGATTCTTGACACTCCGGACTTCACTCCATGTATCTCTGGCAGAGTGCAAGGCAGCATGACTGATCCACAGGTGAGTAGCATTGGCTCTTCTAAGAACAGAACGTCAGAGTTTTTGCAAACTCATGGCTTAAAGGAGAAACAAACATACGGAGCCTGGAAAAGGTTGGGACTGGAGCCATCATGATGCCATGGTTAGCCAATTCCATAGGCACATCTGGTAAGCAATTGCAGTCCATGAACCCTGTAAAACTGTAAACTTGGCCTGTTGAGCATAAGGGCCTTTTATATCTGACATTATACTGACCAGGCTCTTGCTATTCCCTTCAGAGAGGCCCTTCACCCTGCTCTGTAAACAGAGAAGGAAGTCAGAGGCCCGCTCTTGCATGCAGGCGGTCAGCAGCTCACCCTGAACTTGCTTCAGCCAGAGCACACTCAGGCGTCATGGTCAGTGGATATCTTGGGGCTTCAAAGGTGAGTCCACTGCTCAAAAGGAGACATTTCGATGACCCAAGATTCCTGGCAGATTTTATTTCAGTTGCTGGAAAGTTCTCAAAAAAGCTCAAAAGCTCTCCAGCTGCCCAGAGAGTCTGAAATGCATGCAGTGGGTCTCCCAGACAAAGCTTTAGAAAGCTGCTAGCAGCACAGATCCAACACAGTCTCTGCATCTTGATTTCACTAGAACAGATGTTATCTGCAAGCAATTAACATACTTGTCATCACCAGTGAAACAGATACAGAATTCCTCAGGTTTTTTTTTTTAATGCACCCTAAAGAAAAGTGTTTGTACATAAAACAAAATGTTCACATTAGTATTAAAATAATATTCAGTGAAGAAAGTTGCATGTGTCAATTTTTCAGCTTTTTCTAATTTTTTTTGTAGAAAAGACTGCAATAATTTTTAGAAAACTGTGAGGGAATAAATGTCATCAGCAATATAAATATTTGTAGCAACTCCCTATTCTATTAAAGCAGTATTTATTTTATATTATTTTGTATCTTCATATCTTGGCTGATAAAATTTGCCATTTGGTGCATTTTCCTCAACTTTAAATTTTTCAAAATTGATTGATTTTATAGAATTCTATGGGAAATAATGGGATTTGCTTTATAATAATGATTCAAATGTCAAATAGTAAAATATTGATCAAAATATGACCCTTAAGATTGGGTCAAGTGAAAAGTTTGGTAAAACTCAATGTATAATTATCCTAAGTGACAAAAACAAAAACAAAAATAAAACAGAAATCATAAGCTTGAGTTGCTCCAAATGAAAAAAATAAAACAAACCCGCACAACATAATATCTTTGTATTATATAATTATACTCTTGACATCAACTCAATTTCTTATAGGCTAGCTTTGTAACACAACATTCCTGATTTATCTTTCCACATAAAATTCAGTTTTCATTCAGCATTCATACCCTCACACTTCTTTTTTTAATTAATGAAAACTGGAAGACTTGATTTCTAGCATTTCAACTTCTGATCATAAATTTTTCTGCAGAGTTTAAATTCATTTTTTTCTTTTTTTTCCTTTAAAAATTTTTGTAAAATTTGACAGTAATGTTTCGGCCATACTGACAGCTTAACTAGTTTGAAAATACAAACACATCACCTAAGCAAATGCTATGACTGATACATTCCTTCTGAACAGAGTACTTATATGAAGTGAAATGAATGTTCACTGCAACTAAATGGGAGGCAGATATGGAATAGTAAGAGATCACTGAATTAGTGTCTAATATTCTGATTCACTCTCACAGGTCTGTAATTTACTGGTGGATGATCTTGAACATGGCTTAACATTCTTATCTAGAAAATGACAGTCTTTTTAACTGATTTACTGTGAGTTAATATAATTTATATGAAAACACTTTATAATTATTGCGTATTATATAAATGAAAATAACATTTTAATCATAAAATATTTTACAAAATGTATACTCATTAAATATCTAGTGTAAAGTTTTGCCAAATCTATTGGGTGATGCTAGCTTAAGTGCTCCATTGGTTCTTGAGGCTTCCTCTCCAACAGGAAGTGTTTACTTGGCTCAACTTTACTATTAGGTAAATTGGTTGTTTAATTGTCTACTGGTAATCTTGCCTCTGTCATACAGATGGTTGCTCACACTCTTCTCCCAATATTTTCTCTCTCTATCTTTGTACAAGTCCTCATGTCTTTATGTCCTGCTCAAGTCTTGTTCATCCTTGGTGCTCAGTGTGTGACAGGAAGTCAAACCCTTTAGTTTAAATTCTTCATAGCACTTATTAGGTATTTTACTGCTTAAAACAAGGCTATCTTATGTTTTAACATCTTTTACTGACTTCCATTTACATAAGTTATTTCAGAATCTCCCTGTGGTTTCTTATTCTTCTGCATAGTCTCAACCTCCATTAAACTGCCCACTAAGAAATAACTACTTAAATGTCGACTAATATTAATGATTTGAAATCTCTAAAGTCAGAACCTGGATATTATGGGCGAGTTTTTGTCCAAGTGATTTTAGACCAATCCTTCAGCAAGACGGGCAAAATAACCAATGAAATAAACAGGGTACTATGATGGAGATGAGCAGGTACAGGAGGGCACTTTAGTGGAGTCTAGAAGTGACAATATAAATTGAAATGTAAAGGAGGAGAGCAGCCTGTCAAACCAAGGGCAAGGCAAAGAACAAAAGGTTCAAAATCCATTAGCGGAAAAGAACTTACCTGTTGTAACAGTTTTCTGAGGGTTGTGTGGATAAATAAAGCTCGGTGAAAGGAGAAGAAAAGGCATGGGATAATGAAAGATAATATGGCAGTTTTGTCCGCTAACATTTATTGTGTGCTTTCTATCGCCGGATACAATGCTGATTATCTCACTTGATCCTCGGGAAAATCCTAGGAGGTAAATATTATAAACAACGTTTTACAGATGAAGAAGCTAATGCTTAGAAAGGTTAAATATGTAGGGACTCCAATCACAGAATGAATTATAGGATGTGGTAAAGAATTCAACTTTTGTCTTAGTACAGTAGGAAGCCATTGAAAGATTTCAGTTCACAGAAGGATGTGATTCATTTCTATTAATTGAAAAATTTACCCTGAATGATGAGCAAACATGGATTGCTTAATTTCTCTCTCTTCTCTTCACACCTGGTTTGTTTTGTGCCCATTGGATTCTGAGCCACTTTGAAAGAACAGAGATATAGTCTTGTTTATTACCTTATGTTCAGTGCTTAGCATGGTATGTAACATATTTTGAATGCTTATTTAATACTGATTGAGTGAATGGCTGAATGAACTTGACACTTGCTGATTTCCACTTGAGTCTCTGATATTAAAAGTTATATTAGCTTTTATTTTTTGAACTCCATAACTAATCCAATGTCCATTTACCTTACCAAAGATTTTGTTGTGTGCTCAATTGCATACAGTAATGGGTGTATATTGTTCCTTTTTAGCTTTACCACAATGGCTATGACAAATTCCACATGCCTGGGAAAGGGTGGATATGGGGGTTATAGCCAAAGGGGTCAGATAGGAGGTTACAGAAGTGAAATGGATAAGAACCATCAGGGCAGAGTTTAGGGCAGTACAGAAAAACTACATCTCTAGGTTTCTTTAGATTGCAAAGTCCCATTCCACCCAAGGACCCCACTCTGTCTTGCTTTGTTCATTAGGCTATCTGTCTGAGTATTTTGTTCCCTCCAAATCAGTAATTCTTCAATAATAATAGTTATTATATATGTTTTACTGGATATAATGAACTAAATGAGGATCTCAGTACTGGTAGAGAAGTAAAGCTCATAAATTAGAATTTAATCCTTTTTATGGCATTATAGGATCATATCCACTTTGGAGGGAAAAGGCAAAAATTCTATTTTTGTTATTATAGGAATCACCAAAATTTTGAAAACTTTGATGATTTTTTGATTTGTAAAAGGTAATACTAGATCTAGCAGTTGCTCAGTATTAGTCAGAATAGGCTATAGTTTGTTGTTATAACAAATTAACCCCAATTGTCAGTGCTTTATCATAAACTCACCAACATAGAAAGAACTCTGGTCTGCATAGTTGCATGTAGTATCCTAGGATTACAGAGGCTCCATCATTTTGAAGGAGCACCTTCTGAAACATATAGCATCTTTGATTGTTGGGGAAGCGGAAAGATACATGGGAGATGCATCGGTGGGATTTTCAGTTCCTCAATCTGGAAGTTTCCACTATCATTTTATTGTCCAAGCTTGGTCACATGCTTGTGATGAACTTCAAGAAATATGGACAAGTAGTTGAATTTCAGTTGAGCATCAGGTCTTCTGTAATGCTCCTCAAACACCACTTTAAGAAGGGTAACAAGCCTGAGATTTTTAGTTGATAGTAGAGGGATCATATTACTCTTTCAAGTCTGTACTCTCAGATTTTCTTCTGCTGTTCTTTAGAGTCAGGGTATACTGATTATTACACAGTCAGTGGAAGTACCAGATGTGTTTCCATAGTTCCCCTTCATGTAGGAGATTAAATAAACAGATGCCATTTCTAATTAGAAACTTCCATTTCTTCCTACTTAATATAAAATGTATCAAATCATTTCCAAATTAGAGATTTTTTTCTCTCATTGTTTTGTAGTAAGGCTCTCTAAGAGAGGTAGTCTTAAAGTTTTTGCTTGTCCCCAGTGTACTGTTCATATGTTGACTGATTTGAAACACAGCTTCAAGAAATGTGAAAGCATCTTCCAATTTTTAAATAAGATGCAGTTGTGCTGTTTCTTAAATGATATACTGTGTTGGCATGGTAGCTATATGGTGTCATCATTATTGTAATATCGAAGGTTTAGGCAAATGTTCAATTGTGTTTTCACTTATTTTGGAAAATTGTATTACATTAATAATTTTAGCAGGAAAAGGGATACAGTTCAAATATTTTAAAAATATCTTTCAAATATAGTTCTAGAATTCAAATTGAACATCATTGTAAAATGTTTTTAGAAGTGTTGGAAAGCCATCTGTAGTATGCTTTCAAAGGCATTATAGTATCAATTGGGAGATTAAATTGGAGGACTTCTGGATTTTCCTGGAAAGTTTCATTCATTTCTGTAGTTCTTTTGCTTTAGGATCTGACCGTGCTTAAGATTTACTTACTTACTTACTTCTTTTACTTCTTCATTTATTCTGTCTTTAATCATTAGCTCTTGGGTTCAGACATAGAGCACATTCCCCCCTTTTTTAAAACAAAAATTTGCAAACAGATTATTATGACTTTTGAGTTAACTTGATACGTAGGAATTGTATATTTGATTCCAGCAATACAATAGATGAAATACATGAAGTACCCTCCAACTAATCTGTAAGTAGAGACTGACTTATTTATAGCAAACATAATTTTTAATCACCGATTTTCTTACTAAAAGTTGAAAATTAGTAAGGATAAAAAGAACAGACAGCAATGAGAGTCAAGATGCTGAAGAAGACTTAGATCAGTGGCTAATTCTATCATATTTGTAGGAAGACTCAATATCTTAAAAAATATCAGTTCTCTTCAAATTGATACATGGAACAATGGCAACTATGTTAAAAATCAAAGCTGGATTTTTATTAAAGATGTGATATACAGATTTAAAATTTATGAAGAAGTTTAAGGGCCCAAGAATGGTGAAAATATGGAAAAAGGGCAATCACGTTGGGGGGATTGTTTTAGCAGATTTAAGGTGTATCTTTATGAATTGGATTAAGCTTTAAAAAATGACCCAAAAACCAGAATAGAAAGCCCAGAAATAGAAGAATTAATCTATGGAAATGAATATATGTCAGAATCCTCATTGCAAGTAACAGGGGAAAGCAGGAATCATGAAACACCTGTGCAGGACAGCTGATTATTTGTATGGAAAAAATTAAATTAGAACACTACCTCAGATCATACACAAATATCAGTTTCTGACTGACAAAATGGATTTCTTTTTAATTTTAAGAAAAATGTGGTAAAGTATCTTTATAACATCATGATACAGTAAGAGTTCCTAAGCAAAGCGTAAAATGTTACTAGCTACGAAAGAAAAGACTACAAGTAAATTTATGACCTTTGGTTAATAACCATTAAAAAAATAAAGACACAGGTAACAAGGGATTTAAATTATTTAAAATTATTTAAAATATGTAAAGATACCATTTAATACTCTCTAGAGCAGTGAAGGTAAGACATTTTTGTCAAAGGTTTGCAAAAGATGAGGAGCAGTGGAAACCGTAATATACTTCAGGAATGAAAATTTTTATAACTACTGTGGAAATACTTGGGCATTATATAGTGAAGTTGAATCATAGTGTACCCTACATTTATAATATTATAATAACAATATTAATATTATGTTATATATTATAGTACATATGTAATAATAATAATATAAGAGAACTCCACTCATAAATATTCTGTTCAGGATTCTACCAAAGAAATAGAACCTGTAGGAAAAATAGACACACCTGTCCTCTCTTCCCCAACACACTTTTGTTTGTTTGTCTATGTGTGGGCTTATGTGATTATGGGGGTTGACTAAAAGTAAGTCCAAAATCCATAGGTCAGGCCATCAGAAAAGGTAAGCTAGAAATTGTTGGAGAGGAGTTGAAGCTACATTCCACTGATGGAATTTCCCTTAGAAAAATCTTTTCCCTTAGAAAAATTTAATCTCTTCTCTTAAAGCCTTTCAAATGACTGGCTCTGGACCACCTAAAATATTGAGGATAATCTTGTTAAAGTCAACTGATTGAAGTTGTTAATCATGTCTACAAAATATCTTCACAGTAGCACGAAGATTAAAGTCTTAATAACTGGAGACTATATCCTAGACAAATTAACACATAAAACTGACTATCACAAGTATAAAGTCTGGAGAAATTCTTCCCAAGTACCCTAAGAAAAATGTACAAGAAATTTTATGGAAATTTTTATAACATTTTCAAATAGAAATTAACACAATGTTCACCAAGGAATAATGAAGAGATAAATTATGAACTAGTCACACAATGAAATATTATGCAATAATAAAAATGGACTCTAGCTACCCAAATGGATGAAGTTTAAAACATAATGTGAATGAAAAGCAACTTCTAGAAGACTACATTCACTCTCATTTTAAAAAAATTTTTTATTTTTTATAAACATATAATGTATTATTACCCCCAGGGGTACAGGTCTGTGAATCGCCAGGTTTACACACTTCACAGCACTAACCATAGCACATACCCTCCCCAA
>PISX010029645.1:0-19769 GCA_004024625.1 Mellivora capensis
AATGGGCGGAAGATATGAACAGACACTTCTCCAATGAAGACATACAAATGGCTATCAGACACATGAAAAAATGTTCATCATCACTAGCCATCAGGGAGATTCAAATTAAAACCACATTGAGATACCACCTCACACCAGTTAGAATGGCCAAAATTAGCAAGACAGGAAACAACGTGTGTTGGAGAGGATGTGGAGAAAGCGGAACCCTCTTACACTGTTGGTGGGAATGCAAGTTGCTGCAGCCACTTTGGAGAACAGTGTGGAGATTCCTTAAGAAATTAAAAATAGAGCTTCCCTATGACCCTGCAATTGAGCTACTGGGTATTTATCCCAAAGATACAGATGTGGCGAAAAGAAGGGCCATCTGTACCCCAATGTTTATAGCAGCAATGGCCACGGTCGCCAAACTGTGGAAAGAACCAAGACGCCCTTCAACAGATGAATGGATAAGGAAGATGTGGTCCATATACACTATGGAGTATTATGCCTCCATCAGAAAGGATGAATACCCAACTTTTGTAGCAACATGGACGGGACTGGGAGAGATTATGCTGAGTGAAATAAGTCAAGCAGAGAGAGTCAATTATCATATGGTTTCACTTATTTGCAGAGCATAACAAATAACACAGAGGACATGGGGAAATGGAGAGGAGAAGGGAGTTGAGGGAAATTGCGGGGGAGATGAACCATGAGAGACTATGGACTCTGAAAAACCACCTGAGGGTTTTGAAGGGGTGCGGGGTGGGAGGTTGGGGGAGCCAGGTGGTGGGTATTATGGAGGGCACACATTGCATGGAGCACTGGGTGTGGTGTAAAACTATGAATTCTGTTACGCTGAAAAGAAATGAAATAAAAAAAAGAAAAAATAAAAAAGAACAGGATTCAGGACTAAAGTAAATAAATGAAAGATCAGCTTCTGTTTGAACTACCTGTGTGATTTGAATATTCAGCTCTTCTCAGTAGAATGTCAGAGGATTTTTGTGAAAAACAAATGAAGATTATCCACATTTGCAGAAGACCTTAAAATAAGTTTGTTAAACAATTATGTTCATCTGTCAGAGGCTGGAGTGGCATAAGTGAGGGGAGAAGGTGTGGGGTGGGATTTTTTTTTTTCACCAGACAGCGTGGGCTAGGGGACAGGAGATCTGGGTCTGAGGTCAGGGATTTTCCTCTGAGTCCTTTTGCTGTGTGATGTTGCATGATTTCTTGCCCTCTCTGGGCTTTGGTCTCATCACTGGCCATCTGAGGCAGTTGGACATGTAGTCCTCAAACCTAATGTTTTGGGAGCCTTAAAATTGACTCACTTAAAATTCTTCAGAGGATCCCCATGAACACCTGAATCAAGTCCAGACTGTAAAGAGGCTTCTGGTAGTTCAGAAATACACCCATGCATATATGGTTAGCTAGTCTTTGATGAGGGCATCAAGAACACACAATGGAGAGAGGATAGTCTCTTCAATAAATGGTGGTGGGAAAAAAAAAAAGGATATTCATATGCAAAAGAACGAAACTGGACCTTATCTTATACCACTCACAAAAATGATTTTTTTTCAAAAATGAAAAAAGTTTCATTCAAAAATGATTGAATGGATTAAAGACTTAAATGTAACATCTGAAACCATAAAACATCTATAAGAAAACATACAGAAAAATCTCATTGATACTGGTCTTAGCAGTGATTAAAAAATGAGATATTAGAAGAATAGATAACAGAAGCAGAAATAAACAAGTTGGACTGCATAAAACTAAAAAGCTTCTTTGTAGTAAAGGAATCCACCACCAAATGGAAAGACAGCTTATGGAATGGGAGAAAATATTTGTAAACCATATATCAGATAAGGGCTTAATATGTTAAGTACATAAGGAACGCAAACAACTCAATAATGAAACAAAACCAAAACCAAATAATCTTATTTAAAAATAAGCAAAGCACAAAAATAGACATTTTTCCAAAGAAAACATCTAAGTGACATGGCAGCACTATTCACTGTAGTCAAGAGGCGGAAACAACCCATGGTGGGTGAATAAGCTAAATGTGGTATATTATACAAGAGAATATTACTCAGCCATAAGGAAGGAAGGAAAGGTAAGGAAATTGTTCTGGACCTGGAGGTGCTGGTGCTTCAACATTGTATAAGTAACTGAATATTGCTGAATTGTGCACTTTAAAATGGTTTATGTGACT
Organism: Mellivora capensis; assembly: GCA_004024625.1. Classification (NCBI taxonomy): domain Eukaryota; kingdom Metazoa; phylum Chordata; class Mammalia; order Carnivora; family Mustelidae; genus Mellivora; species Mellivora capensis. The sequence continues at coordinate 2,186 of PISX010029645.1, forward strand.
TTTGTGTCAGGTAAATTTTACCATAATTTAAAAAAATCCTGATTTCTGGACACCACCGGACACCTCTGAAGTCTAAATCTCTGGAGGTGGGGTCCAGGTGCCCTGATTCAAAGCTCTCTGGGCGATTCCAGTGTGCAACTAGGGTTGAGATTTCTGGGGGTCTAGAGTCCAGTTTCAGAACACAGTGCTGGCAAAGATGTGTCGGAATATGGGCACTTCTGTATATTTTAAGTGAGCATGTAACTTCTTTTTGAATTTTTGGAAACTTAATATGATAGTTCCTGTTGAAGTCCTTTATCTGGGACTTTACCATAATAGAGAAATGGTTACTGAAGACTTGCTTATAGATAACAAAATATAAACCAGAAATAACCTGCAGGCCTCCAAACGTGGAATGGTTAAATAATCAGAATACACTCACATCGCAGGATATTATGCAACTATTGAAAATAGTGAGTTAGACATCTGTGTATTCACTTCAAGAAATTCCATGTTGTAAACACTGCCAAGTTTAAAAAAAATGCCAGTTTTAGAGAAAACAAGGTCTCCTGTGTGTGGCATAGTTTTCTGTCTTTGTTTCCTCCCTCTCCCCTCTTCTACTGTGGTCTTTAGTCTTACTTGTGGTTCCCGAAATTGGCCAGGCTTGGCCACACCTCTGGGCCTTGACGGAGCTGTTCTAGTTGCCTAGAATGCACTCCTCAGCCTGCCACATTGCTAATACTGATTTTCGGCTCGTATTAAGGAGGTGTCTCCTCTTCCAGGAAGCCTTTCTGGCCTTCCCTCCCTCCAAAGTATCCTCTAGTCTTCCAGTCTTCCCTCTGACATGCCCTTATGATGCTGTTGCTACTTATCTTTGCCTCTGGCTGGGGGCCTCCGAGTTGGGAGAGGGGCTGTGCCTTGATCACCCTTGAACTCTGCATGCCCAGAACCAGTCTGAGGAGGGGCAATGGTGGGCGTGGCAGTGGTTTGAAATGGAATTGAAGTTGATGTGGGGCCACTGCCTGTAGGGGTAGGCTGACAATTCTGAACCAGACTGTGAGTGAGGAAGTGGCCAGAAACTTTCTTGTCTGCTTCTCCAGACCTAGTCTTGTTGATCCATTTAAAAGGAATGGACCTAACATTATGTTCTCTGTTACCAAATCTTCAAATGAACCATTATGCATTTTCCAGCTCTTTAAAGGTGGTTGAAAGGAGGGTAATGGGCTTATCCTGGTTTGCCTGGGGTCTTCCTGGCTTTGGTGCTAGGAGTCTTGTGTCCTAGGTAAGCCCTGACACTTGGTCACCTGACAGTATGAGTTACTTGGTGAGGTCTCTTATCTTCCTCTCCTAGGGTCTAGCTTGCTGTGTGAAGAGTGAGGTCAGCAGGAAGGAGCTTTCTAGGGGACAATGGTACTTGGTGAGGGCATGGGAAGGTCTGGCCAGGTCTGGCCAGGTTCCTGCCACTTTCAGCAAATGCACTTGACCCTTGAACAACATGGCTGCAAACTGCATATAGTTATGTAAATACATTTCTCTTCCTTATGATTTTCTTAATAAAATTTTCTTTTCTCTAACTTACTTTATTGTAATAATACAGGATATAATACATGTAGCAAACAAAATATATGTTAATGGACTATGTTATTGGTAAGGCTTCTAGTCAATAGTAAGCTACTAGTAGTTAAGTTTTTGGCAGGTCAAAGTTATGTGAAGATTTTCGATTGTGTGGGGGGCAGTTTTCCTAATCCCCAGTGTTGTTCAAGGGTCAGTTGTAACCTCAATTCAACTCCAGCAACCTCAGTTTTCTAATACTCAAAATGGACATAAAAATTCTAAATCAGTTTGGTAGGAATTTTCAGTGTGCTATAAATAAAGCCACTGGAATGAGGTGGTCATAAAAAGAGCTTCTACCTCGGGTGCACAATGGGGTCTAGCCACTATGGTTTTAACTCTCAACTATCTTAGGGATTGAAGCTAAAATGATTCCCAGCTGACAGACCAGAAGACTAGGGCTCAGGGAGGCTGAGGAATCTCCCCAAGGTTACAGACATGCAGGTGGCAGGGCTAAGTGATTGTTCAAATGCCTTGGGGTTCGTGTCTATTTCTGATCGCAGGCTCCCGAGGCTGACCAGGGATACATGTATGGAGGACTTTTTCCTAGACCAGGCCTCCCCACCAATGTTGGATAATCTTGCTGGGGAGCCTCTGGCTTGATCCTCTGGCCTAGGACAGTGGGAACAGTTAGCAAAGCCAGGAGCCCACTCTGGGTGCCCATTCTAACTTGCTCAGGGCTTCATCAGAGTTGGGAAAAAGGGACCCAACAAGGCAATCGGGGCAGTGATTCTTTCATTCTGGCAAACATTCCTGCAAGCATCAGTTCACGCAGGGGTGCACTCACTAACTTTGCCATCAGCAAATATACTGGTGCTCCTAGGGAAAGGAGCACCCAGGATTATCTGCATGGGGCAGTCAGTGAAGGTTTCCTGGAGGAGGATGCATTTGAGCTAAGTCTGGGAAGAGTGACTTTGCTGCTGGGTGAGCAAGTAGCCATTCTAGCAGAAAGGCTGAAGTCATTGTGCACGCGTGGGAGTCTAGGGACAGTTTGACACTGCTGGGATTGAGGAAGTATGGCAGGGGTGTGGTGGGAAGGATGTCATAGGGGTTCTGTGGCCTCAGAAAGGGGCTGTGGTCATCCTAGGGTCATGAGCGGTCAGAACTGGAGAGTTCTGGGCAGTGACAGCCAGCTTTGTGGGCTAGGAAGGCACCGTTGGGATTACTGGGGACTGGTCTCCAGGTGAGGGATGGTGAAGGACAAGAGCAGAGCAGGGCAGGGTCTCAATCTCTCCCTCCCCTGCTCACTGCACAGTGTTCTTGCTGGCCCCAGAGGGAGGAAAGGGACAGGTCTGGCCTCAGGCCCAAGGCCCAGAGTGGGGGGTGGGTGGAGGGGGAGATGGGAAGAGAGGTGGTGGTAGCTTTCCGGGTAAGGGGAGTGACGAGGACTTGGTTTGAATTTGGAAAGACATTTCCCCCCCTACCTTCAGCAGAAGGAGCAAGGGCCTTTCAGACGCCCTGACAGCTCTTCATCCTGCTGTTTTGCACAATATACAATTTCTTTGCATAACAGACAGAATAATCTCATTTTCTCACTGGCTACACAGCTTAGCTTTCAATCAATTATTCCAAATATATTAAAAAAAAAAGTCTCCATGTCACTTCTCCGCCTGTTCCTTGCTCCGTTTTCCCTGTCAAGGAATTTGCAAATCAATTGCTTTAACAATACTTTCCACAAATTACCTTCGAATGCCTGTGATGTCACCCACGGTTAATGTGCTCCTGATAAATAATGCATCAGGAAGTGGGGAGGCTTTTTCTTTCTCCCGCCTCCCTGAGATGCAATAAAAGAACCAGCGTGTTTTGTGTTGAGCAGCCTGGCTTCAGCCGTGGGGCTCAGGCATGCATGCATTTGGGTGCTGGGAGGCCCTGGTAGGTGGAGAGGGAGCCAGCTTGCTATGCACCCACTGTGTGGGCTGGGCTGCAAGAGACCCTGCACCTCCCTGCACCTCAGGTTCTGTGCTCGGACTCAGGGATAATCGGTCTTGTGTCCTTCCAGCCTTATCTGGAGTCCAGATAGCTCCAGTCAGCAGCTTGTCCGTGGGAGGTGTGGGGATGGCAGCTGTTCTCACTGTGGTGCTTCCGTCCACTGCAGAGGGAGTGATTTTGGCTCCTAGCTCCTGAAAACCATGGAGAGTGGCTGAGAAGCAGAGGACATTCTCCTGAGCTGGCTAAGATCCCAGCCCAAGGAACCCCATCGGTATGCATTCTTAAACTCACCGTCCCATGTGCATGGCTACTCTGGAAAGGCCTCTGTGTTCTGAGTGGGGCTGTGGACCTTGAATGCAGGCCTCAGGAGTGCCTAGAGGAGCCATGGCTTTGAGGAAGAGCTGTGTGGTCTGGGGGCTCAGGCAGCCCCTGAGCTGGTCTTCGCTGGGGGTTGGGACGACAGGAAGGTCTGGGCCTTTGGCTGGGGTTTATGCAGTTCCTTTAGTATATTGTGTGCAGTGTAAACTTGTGTGCACGTATGTGTGGGGGGGGATGTGTGTGTGTGCAATCACTTTATGAATGACACAGGGTGGACACTCTGTGCTGAGGCTTTTCGCAAGGAGCAACAGGATGCTGGCAACGCCATCCTCTGGGGCTACAGAATTTACTTACAGGAATAAAGTTCGTTCTTTCCCCCTGAATGACTCTTACTACTGCTGGTGTCTTCATAACTATAAGTGTATTTTGATATTGCAAATGAAAATGTAGAGTTTCGGTACAGTTAAATAACGGCAGCCACAAACCAAAGGTTTGGAAGAGGCCTGAGCTCCCAGGTACCTAGAACAAGGACCTGGTTCCAGTATGACCTGTCACCCCCCATGTGTGAGATTTGGGCTCTCGTCGGTCCTGCATCTAACCAGGGCCCTGTGTGGAATATTCACTGCGTCTCTTAATTAACCGATTGCAGTCTGTCTAATTCATGTCACTGCGTGCAGAGCTGCCAACGTGAGAAGGAAGAAGGGCCTGACCCTGCGAAGGAAAGTCGGAGGGATTCCAGAGGGAGAGGACTACGGGTTGAGTGTGAAGTGTGAATGGGGTGTGTGGAAGTCTGAGGCCCGGGGATTTGGGAGGGCACCTGGCATTTGGGGAGTTGTTATCTGCAGCCTCCTGGGTCGAGCCGTGGAGATGGGACAGGTTCGGGAGACAGACTGAGGAGTCTGTGTTCCCTCCTGTACCATGACTTTCTCTCAGTGTGTGTCTCGAGATGTGAAGTCTGAAGGGTGCACTTGGGGGGCAGCCCACAGGGCCTTGGTGGTGCAGGAGGTCTGTGAATGCTGCCCACAGGGCTGTGTGCCCAGGAGGTGGTGGTGTCGGTGCAATATGAACAAACCTTTTTACAAATTTAAGGATTTAAATTTATTGGAGCCCAAACTAGGACAGCTGCCTGGGATACACAGTCCGCACAAAGGAGAGGATGCTCCGAGGCAGGAACATTTGGTGCTGGATTATATATATTTTTTACACCAAGAGTTACAAATCCTCAAGACAAAGGACATTCCAGAAAGTTACAGACATTATCTTCTGTCTTGAGTACGTGCAAGGCTGTGGGACTTTAATCTTATGGAGACCAGGGAAGTCTCTTTCTTTTTCTCATCTTGTGTTCAGAATGCTCCTTTCTGCTCATTTATTCTGTTATTTAATGAAGCAGACATACAGTGTGTGCTCAGAGCAGAAACAGAGCCCATGCTCTGAGGTTTTGTCCAGTCATTTTGACCTTGGTAAATGTTACAGTTTAGCTCCCCTGGGAGCCCAGGAACAGGATCCCAAAACACTGAAAGTTGAAAATGTCCTTTATCAGTGGCACATGGGGAGAGTCAGAGGCTCTGGGAGGTCCTGAAAAATGTCCCTGAGACACAGGGCCATCAAGCCACTTTTATTTTGTGATGCGTATTAATGTAACACAGAAATGGGTTTTGTGGAACATACTCTGGGAAGTACCATGTGGGCAGTGAGGAGCCATTGAATTGTGCCTTGTTTCTCGGTTGCTCCTCTGGCTGGACACTGGCCCTGTGAAGGACCGGGTGCCTGACGCCCTGGCGCCCAGGTGACTCAAGGCGACCCAGTGCCTCTGGGCTCCCACAGTGAGGTTCTCTGATGACCAGCAGAGTCTGGGGGCAGGTGCATGTGGGGTCATTTGTGGCCATACCATCCTTGTCTTGAGGCCTTCTCATGGAGGCACCTGATCTGCAGTTTCTGAGACAGAGAATAAGGTGGGCAATGGGGAAGAAATAAAACTTGAAATGCATCAAGTCAAGATTCTTTTTAGGCCTTCATGAAACCTGGGCCTACCCTGGAGGATTTGGGGTCACTTGGGGGCCACCGGGGAGGAGTTAGCTTCAGTGGGCTCTCTGCATTGATGTGTGCCCTCCTTCTCCTTCTGAAACTCCCCAAACTCTCTCTGAGGGTAACCAGTCAGACTGGCCAGTCCTACTGGGACAATATGAGCTCAAAACCAAACCCGAGGAAGCAATGATGAATCTCAGATGGCTAATAGTGGAAGAAAAGCTGCTCACCTGGCCAGGAACAAGGCAGACAGGGAGGTCCCTCTTTCTGCCCAATCCATACTGGAGGTTAGAACATCAGATAACAGTAAGATGTGGGGAGGTGGACCCCCTGTGTTCTGCTGGTGCAAGAGCAGTCTTAGACTGCATGTAGCATGGGACCAGTGGTCCCACACCCAAATCAGTTATGAGAGACCCACTCACATCAGGGGAGGGGATAAGTGACCTGCAGCAGTGCCCTGGGTACCATCCAGCAGTGGATGCCATGGCTGGGTGTATGTAAGAACCTCATGTGGTCTGAGAACCGGGAGCTTAGTGCAGAAGTCAAGGACAGGAGTGAAATTTGCAGTGCAATTTCATTTATGTCAATTACAATACAAATACTCAAAAGACAGTTTCGAGGAAGCCTCCATCTTCCAGGAAGTCCATCCACATAGGGCAGTAGATGCCTCCAGTGGGAAGGAGGAGGGAGGGTGGGGTTGGGGACAGAGGAAAATGTAGGCAAACACTAAAGTGGTGTCTTAGCCTGGGTTCTCTAGGAAGTAGAGTTTGAGGCAAGGATTAAATATTAATGCTTTATTTGGGAGGATGAATGGGAAGGTCAAAAGGGAGCCTGGGCAGAGGTACCCCTGTGCAGGGTCACCTTGCTGGCCTTTGGCAGCGCTTCATCTGTGAGTCTGGACATGGGAGGGGGAGCCAGGGACTCTGGGAGCATAATCCATTGGCTGCAATCATTGAAACCACAGTATGGCTGGGTGCACTGGTGGCCAAGGGGGCAGGAGGCTGAAGATTAAGAGAACAAGAGGCCAAGAGAGACTGAGAAGATGCTCAGGAGGAAGCAGTCAGCTGACAACAGAGCAGGGCCATGGACTTGGGGGCTGAGTCTCCTGAGTCTCCTTGCCAGAGCATGTACATAAGAATGTCTTAGATCTAAATAGACCTGGGTCTGGACACTTGAGCAAATTATGTGCCTGGTTAGCTTGGGTTTCCATGTAGACAGGATGGACATAATGCTAGAGTTACTTCACGAGGATTTTGTGAGTATAAAGTGCCCGGCATGCTTGGAACTTAGCAAACATACTCTGTGTCACTACCTGGGGGTGAGCAGGCCTGCTATGTGGCACTCAGCGGCTCAGCTACCCTTCTGGAGCCGGACTGTCACACCTCCCAGCTGCGAGGGGTCTCTTTTGAGTTGGGACAGCCTGGGATCTGCAGCAAGGCACCCTTCTTCCAGGGAGAAAACCCAACCAGAGCAGTCTCTCTTTCATAACCAAGGACAATTTATTTTTCTCCTTAGGTTTCTGTGTTTTGACACCTGATTACATCCAGCTTCACACTCAGAGCTCTCTGTGTACCAAACACTAATTATTTCGTGTGCCCCAAAATAGAGACAACAAAATGCCACTTATTGTGTTAATTGGGATTTGTTTTGCCCCTGAGACTATTGTTCTGCACATAGGTTTTATTCTGCGTTTGCTTATTAATTCAGCCATCCAGTCATTAGGCATCTTTCGAGGGCTTGCTACATGCCAGGCGTGGTGTGGGCACTTGGGTTCCAGAGGTAAGACCTGACTCTGCCTTCAGGTCCTGCAGGTCATGGGTGGACAGATAGGTGAGACACAGTGGGATGGCCCCTTGGGAGGGCCTGAGGGAACAGGTGAAGTGTTAAGGGGTCCCTGGGAGGCCACTGCCCCTGGAAAGCCATCTGGTCTGAGGTACAAGCATGGGTTGGATTTCTTAAGGTGGCAAAAAGGGGGCTCGTTTGGTGGTGTGTGTTGATGAAGTGCTTGGACTTGGAGTGAAGTGTCCCTGGGGTGAAAGGAGTAGCAGGAAGTGAAATTGGGGCCTGATGAGGTGGGCTCTGAATGCCAGGCACAGGTGTCATTCTGTTGAATATCAAGCAGCTGTGGGCAGGCTGGGAGGTGGAATGGGGTACAGGGTGGCAAGCTTGAGGGTGGGGAGACAGATGGGAGGCAGTGATCACAGACTGTACCAGGTCCAAGGAGGGCCTGGCTGTGTACACATATTAGATGTCCCTGAGTCATCATGGCAGGGACACCCATGACACATGGCACCTGGGGGGCACCCCGGCTTCTGCCACTCTCACTGGGCACAGTTTGTTCATCGTGGGCTCTGGCTTTGCTGCTGTGATTGCAGTGTTTGGAAGGGTGAGATTTGCTTATGTAAATCTAGCATTTTGGTCTTTCAAAATTTGATCTCCTTTTATTTTAAAGAATATACTTATTTTATAAAATGTGACAGATTTTATGTGTTAATGCAGTGTACTCAATATAAAGCAGAAAGTTTCTAAACAGGAACTACATGAATTACTACTGAGGGCTGGGGGGAGGGTTGGCTGTATTTCCCTGGATCTGTCGTGGTCCTTTGCAAAGATGTGTCCACTTTGGCTTATCCCCAAACAACAGGTGACCCTCCTGCCCAAGAGATGAAGCTGGGCAGAAGTTTTGGTGGAGCAGCCTAGAGAGATGGTGTGGGTGACCCTATACAGGGACAAAGGCTACACGTCCAGTGTGAATGAGAAAGAGTTGTACTGGAACTGATGTGCAGATGGCCTAGAGCAGGGGGCAACCATGTCTCCCTAGACAGTCCTGCAGGTCTGCTATTGTGTGTGTTTTCCAAGCTAGAGAGAGAAGGTTGGCTACCAATAGCCCACATTCTGTTTTTATAGAACATTTGTAACTGCATATTGGTTATGTAAGATTCATGTAATTCTGGTGTTTTTTCTTACCTACAGATACTAGATACTGGGAAGCCTTGGAAGACTCTAAGCATTAGTAGTGCTGAGGTATGTGAGGTGGCAGATTCACCTGGGGATTTCCTGGTGCTCACAGCTGCACACTGTGTATCATGAATTAAGGCAGTGGGTGGAATGAGTATGTAGGTCCTCAGGATCAGGAGCTCTGGGTCATCCCTCTCAACAAGGGCCTTCTGCTGGTAATGGGATATGGGTTGGGATGGTGACAGGAGGGGATGGGACATGTACATAGGGTATGAACTCCTCAGGGCTGAGCAGAGGCATCATGTCTCCAACAAGGCTGATGGGCAGCAGGAAATCAAGACCATGTTCTGAGATTCTGCACGTTTGACTTCTGTCTATTTCTGGCTCAGTGTTGGCCTCTGGACATCAGAAAAGCCATGGCTTCTGACAGGGTAGGAGTGGCCAGAGGCTGTAGCCTGTCAAGGGTTTTCCAGAGCTTAGTAAAGGAAGCAAACCCTTAGATAAACCAACTGATAAGAATTGGTGTCTTGAAGTAAACTCTGGGCAGAAGCATTGAGTGGGCTTGAGAATTATTTGCAAATTGTTACAAGACATGACACAAACTGAGCACAGGCCAAGAACTGCAAGGGACCAGGAGAGAATCTGAAGAATCTGGTATGAGAGGAACGCAGACTGGCAACATGGTTCTAGATGCTGGTTTTGGAATCTTCTGCCTACCCTTCATAGTTGCTGCCATTAATGTAGGTCAACCATTCATAGATCTCCTCAGGTAGTGTGTCTCCCAGCAATGGCGAGTAATTCCTTGGTTGACTGCATTGAGTCCTGAGTTAAAAAGCCCTCTAGATGGATAGTTGGTTACCCACAGTCAAGACTATGGTACCGAGAGCAGCCAAAGCCTGGGGCACTACTCTATCATGCATGGAGAACACATAGTCTCTGAAAGCATGGAGATCTACTCATGAGAAAGCCCAACAGTTAGAAAGGGCACTGCGTGGGCAGTCAAGCATTTGCTTTTGTGCTCAGCCATTCAGGAGCTGAGGCCCCTTGGACAAGTCACTGCCCCTCTCTGGGTGGCTATTCACTTACACATAAAAGGGGGGCTTGAGTGGACTCGATGAGCTGTAAGGTCCTTGTAATTTTGAAACACTTTGATTCTAGGCTGTGCCTCCTGGGAGGTAGGGATCACATCTTGCCTTGGGCCTAGCTTAGGTGTTTAGGACACTTTAAAAAAATTATTTTATCTATTTATTTAAGAAAGAGAGGGAGAAAGGATGTGTGGGGAGGGGCTGAGGGGGAGGGGGAGAGAGAGAGAGAGAGAGAGAGAAAATCTCAAGCAGACTCCCTGCAGAGCAGGGAGCCCAATGTGGGGCTCAGTCTCACAACCCAGAGACCATGACCTGGGCTGAAATCAAGGAGTCCGACATTTAACTGACTGAGCCACCCAGGTGCCCAGGTACTTAGGATACTCTTAGCAGACCCAAAACACCTGGTTCTCTCTGGTGGGGGCCTGCATGGGAGAGAGCAGCCAAGCCCACTTTCTTGGAGGGTCTCAGGTCTTTGGTGGACAATAGATGGTTGTGGGCAGGAGTGTATGTCTTGTGGCCATGTTGTCTATTAGATGTAGAACAACTGGCTTGGACCAGGTATTCAGACTCCAAACCTAGTGCTCTTCTGCAGAATTCCAGGGCCTACCCCTAGGGAGAAGTGAGGTCCCTGTGTAAGTCAGAGTGAAGTAGATAAACCTGAGTGCAGTGGCTAAGTGAAGCAGACCTCGCAGGGTTAGTACACAGACCTCTCGGGTTCTGGTTCATCATTTAGTTCACCCCTGACATCTGGGAAACGGCTGTGGGCCTGCCATGAGCCGTGTTTGCTACAATTCCAGTATGACTAGGGAGAGTCATTTTCTGTGGCTCCTGGCACCAGGTCTAGTCCACAGGTGTTGGAGCTAAAACTCCCCTGGAAGGAGGCTATAATGGCCATTGTAGATGGTGGCAGATTATGCATCTTAAAATTGCAAAATCAGTAAGCCAGTTACGGTAGTTAAGTCTTCACCTTTTCAGAGCTGCTTGTGGAGCTGAGCTGCTTGCTGCTCCATCAGGTGGCTGTGCGGCCCAGACTCCAGGGCTAGAGGGGTTGGGAACTCTGCACGGGAGGCCTCCTGTCTCTCCTTTGGGAGCCCTGCCCTCACTCTCTGGACTCCTCTGTGGAAGAAAACAGTTGCTAAAAACTCCTTTGCATTTAGGCGTTGGAGATGGGGGAGGAAGGTAAAGAATATTTTTTGAGCTCCCATGGTGCCTTCATATATCGCCTTTACATCTTAACAAACCTGTGAACTCAGTGTTGGCATCATCATTTCACACGGAAGGCCCATCGGTTTTCTTTGTTACAGAGCAAACCCACTCAAAACTGAGTGGCTTGAAGAACGTGACCCTGTCTATTTGGCTCACAGTTCTACTGGTGGTTCCTTCTGGTCTGGGCTGGGCCAGACTGATGCTATTGAGTGGACTGGGGCCTGCTGGTCCCGAGTGGCCTCATTCCCAAGTCTGGAAGTCAGCTGGCAGTTGGCTGGGGTTGGGGCAGGGGTGACAGTCCCTCTCACTGTGGCCGGTGAGCTTAAGCGTGTTCCCATGCCAGTGGAGAGTTCTGAAAGCAGCAAGCATGGAAGCCAAAAGGCTTTTTTTAGGTCTAGACTCGGGGTGGATACCATATCACTTCTGTCACTGGCCGTTGGCTAAAGCAAACCCCTGGGGCAGCCCAGCATGATGGGAGGGGCTGTCAAGGATGGTGGCCATTTCTGTAACCCACTGCACGGAGAAGCTGAGGTTTTGAGACTCGAAGCTGCCTGCCCGGGCCGTGCGGCTGGATTGGGCACCCAGCCTGCACTGTTCCGATCCCACATGTGGTGTGCAGCCCTGGCAGGAAAGCTCCGCTCTTGAAGAGAGAGCAATGCTGAGCTCAGATACTGAGTCTGTGGTATGGAATTTGAAGCAGCAGTGGCTGATGGCGGGTGGGAGTTTGCAGACAGAGGGTGAGTTTTTAAATTGTGAGTATGGAGGGCATCCAATGTTGTACGGCTACTGAGTCCTCCTTGGCTGTAACTCTCATGGACCCCTGAGCAGAGGGCTTCTGTATGTGCTCTGTTCTCCATCAACCTCCTCTCCTGTTTCCTCCATGGCTCTGTTATTCTTCTGGTCTCACTTGCGGTGTGGGAGGCATGTGGGTGTGTGTACGTACCTTCCATCAGAAGTCATGCTTCATCTTGTTGGAAGTAGTGGGGCTTAAAAAGACAAGTTCATATCAAATAGATTTTTGTTTGTAATGCTGATATTTACTTCCATATTTTGAAATAATATGCTGATACTGCTATTTCTTGATTAATCGATTAGAAGCATTGTCTATTGACTGCAATGGAAGGTGGTAATTTAGCTCTGTACACACTTCCTTGCATTGACCCTTCCTCCATCCTTCGGTGTACTTTTTATCACAACTTTTGGTTAAATCAATAGTATTTCTGTTCCCAGGACAGGACATTTTGCTTACTGCTAAGTGAAATAGACTATGATGATGTTTCCTGGCCTTAGTATATGCCTGTTTTCCCTTTATTTGGTTTTCTACGTACCTCTATTTATTTCTCCTAAATACTTAACCAGGTCATATTTTTTAAAAAGATTTTATTTATTTATTTGAGAGAGTGAGGAGCAGGGGTGGGCAGAGGGAGACAGAGAAGCAGACGCCCCGCTGAGCAGGGAGCCTGACGACACAGGGCTCAATCCCAGGACCCCGGGATCACAGCCTGAGCTGAAGGCAGACACTCAACCTACTGAGCCACCCAGGCACCCCTGCCAGATCATTTCTTTGTGAATTATTATTATATTCCAAATAGTCAAATTGACATTCTACCAACTTCCTTTCTTCCCAGGCCCTCCCATGTGGGATTTCTGACTCTAGGTTTTTCTGAAGATCCCTGAGCAGCCTGTCATCATAGGGCTTCCCTATGCAGCCCACGCTCTGGATGGACTCCTGGGTCCCATGGCTCCCTTTCCTGCTTCACACCATCATTTTGCTGAAGCATGTCCTCTGATAGCTCCCTAAGTTATGAGAAGTAAAATTTTAGGGTCCCTATATGTCAGAAAATATTTCTGGGACATAGATTTGTGTGAAGATGATTCACTAAGAAGATACTCCCAGGAGCAAGTGGGAGGCGTTGGGGAACACAGGGCAGGGAGGAGGAAGCCAGGCCAAGTTCAGTTTCAAGGGGAGTGCCCAACTCAGCCTTGCCAGGGAGCCCTGGAGTGGATACTACACTGCAGAGGGCAGAGTTCGTCCTGTGAAAGGCAGGGGTGGGGTTTAGGGGGACCTTCACTCCAGGCGCTCTGTCTGGGCCCAAGAGTGGTCACCTGGAGACCACAGGAGCCCAGCACACAGCAGCTGGTGGCACAGAGCAGGAGAGGGCAGCTGGGGGAGTCAGGAACAAGGTCACCAGGGCTGCTTGCAGGAGTGAGCTCAGTGTCCAATGCTCAACAGAAATAGAAATCGTGATAGGGGTTCACACCATTTTTGGAAAGGTTAAAGAAACGATTTCTAGGCAGGCTCTCTTGGGAGGATTTTCAGGACAATACAGAACTGCCCACTAGGGAGCTGCTCCCCCCGAGGTAGCCAGAGCATGCAGGCTGAATCATAGAGAAAGAGGCCACCTCCACCTCTGCCATAGCTTGGTGTCACACCAAGAAAGCACCAGGGAGGAATCTGGGGCCCTGTTCAAGGAACGTGACCCCCGTCTTAACCGGGATTGACTGCCAGAAGCCTCATGAAAATTGCTTCCCCCTAACGCAGAACCCAATTTATATCCAGGACAGTGGCTATGAGCAGGTCTGGGAAACAGTTTTATCTGTCTAATCTTTACAAACAGAAGGAAGGTAAGCTGGAGGTTTAAAGAGCAATACAAATGTCATACAATAGATATACAATTCTAGATTAGACAATTTCCTTTTCCTGAGAATTTTGAAAGCATTCTCCATTATGTTCTAATTTCTGGTTTCACTGTTGAAAAGTCTAATGCCATTCTCATTCCTTTATAACCAACTTTCCTTTTTTCTTCCCTCTGGAAGTTTTGTGGATCTACTCTTTCTCCCTGGCATTCTAAGACATTATGAGGATGTAGTAGTGGGTGTGGGTTGGGTTTTTTTTTTGTTTTGTTTTGTTTTGTTTTGTTTTTTGCATTTTGCTGGGAGCTCAGTGGACCCCTTCAATCTGAACCTTAAGACCTGTGCTATGAACTAAAATTCGTGTCCCTCTCCCTCCAAATTCATATATTGAAACTTAATCCTCAATGTGATGGTGGGGCATTTGGGAGGTGGTTTGGTCAGAAAAGGGAGCAAGGTCCTTATAAAAGAGGCCCCAGAGAGCTCCATCACCCCTCTACCATGTGGGGATATGGGGATACAGCCAGAGAGAAGATGGATGTCTGTGAATCAGGAAGCGGGCCCCTCACCGGACCCAAAATCTGCCAGGGCCGTGGGCTTGGACTTAGCCTCCAGTACCATGAGGAAAAATGCTTGCTGTTCATGGTATTTTTGTTACAGTCACCTGAACAGACTAAGATGATCTGCAAAATATTTAGTATCATTTCTTGATAATTTCCCTCACGAACTTTCTCGTTCTTTCTTTCTGGATAATATATTAGACTGAAGATTTTCTGAATTGACCTTTTCAGTTTCTTTCTTTTCTGCTTTCCATCTCTTTCTGTTCTAATTTTTTTCCTACTTATTTCAGCCATTATTATTTGAATTTCCGAGAGTTCTTCGTGCATCTGTTACTTTCCCTACAGAACTCTATTCTTGTTCTGTGCCTGCAGGATCTTTCTGATTTAAATTTTTTCCTCCCTTTTTTTCTATTTTGGTTTCATTTTTCCTATGTTAGAAGATTGCCTCAAATGTTTGGTGATTGCTGGCTGCCAATTCATTTTTAACAATGAAGCACTCAGAGTGAGTGGGGAGCCCTTGGGGTATGGGGGTGCTGGTCAACCAGAGGCCTCGCTGTATGAGAGCAACTGGCAATGAGACCTTGTCACTGGGGATCCCTGAATGTGAGAACTTGGGGTCTGCACAGTAATCCTTCTGTGTCCCCTCTCTGGGTGTGAGCCAGGAGCAGGCTGGGTAGTGGTGGTTCCGCTGTTGGGAGTTCGGACTTTCTTTCCTCCCCTGTTTTCAGTCTGCATCTCACACCCACCCTCTGTTGTGCTTGGGTCCCCCCGCCGCTGGAGCCTTCTGGCTTAATTTCTCCAGAAGCAAACCTTTGGTGTCCTGAGTCACAGGCTTGAAGAGGAGCTGGAGAGCCCCTGAGCCTCTGGGGCCACCAGTCATCCATCACCTTTTACCAGTCCTGGGATTTTCCTCCCCAGGCCAGTGCACGTTTTGTCTGTTGCTTGGCAGAATTCCTGGTGGTGGCCCTCCCGAGGTGTCCCACCTGGGATCATAAAGGTGGCCCCTTCCCCATGCTTCTTTCTAGCCTCCAGGTATGCCCTGGGCATCCCTGTCCTGGGCTCAGCAGGGGTGTTGGGGCCAGCCAACCGCCTTCCCTGTGCCCTGCTTCTGCCCTTCACCGAGGGCAGCTTCCCAGATCCTCCTGGGTCAGTTACTCTCTCCAGCCTTTTTCTAGATTCCAAAACATTCCTGCCGTTTTGTATCTGCTGCTGTCCCTTCCCTCATTCTCTCAGTCCTTATGGATTCAGATATTAAAAAAAAAAATCCACTGATGTCATTTTAGCAGAGTATGGTGATGGAGAGCTGATGACAGGTGTGATCAGACCACACGTTTACCTGCAGTCCAGAGGGGAATGCACAGCCTTTAGGAAGAAACGTGGTGGACACCACAGCTCCTGGGTGAGCTCTTCCCCTGCTTCGCTGTGGCAACTCACAGGTTTGCTGCTCAATTATTTTACACATGGGGTTTGCTGGATCTCTGTACATTTGCGGTGCGTGAGATATTTATTGGTGCCTCACAGGGCCTGGCATTGGGCTGGGGATGGGACAAGGCAGTAGATGAGTTCCTGCCCACAAAGGCTTATACTGTTGGGAGGACAGGCCTTGGGTACTGGGTGCCAGGACAGGTCATGCACTGGGTCAAAGGGAGGGCTATCTAAGAGCCTGCCGGGCATCTACAACCACTGGGGCCATACAGGAATGGAGGTGTGAGGCGTAGTGGGTGCCCTCAGCAGCATGATGTCTGAAGCTTTGTAAAGGAGAAAGTGTAAAGAAAGGGCAAAGAAGCTTTGTAAGGGAGGCAAGCCCTCCCTACCTTCTCCCTTCCCTACTGTGGTCTGCAGAGACACCATGAGGGCTACTTTCTGCCTCCTTAGAAAAATCTGCAGCAGCGTTTGGTGAACTCATCAGGGCCACCGCCAGTTTCCATCATCCTGGAGCATAAGGAGGATTTTCTTTCACTGGGTCAGATTTGTGTAAGTTACGACAAGAACGTGTGGGTGGATCCTGTGTCTCTCCCCAGTGTCTAATAAAGTGGAATTCCATTCAAGGTGGTTCCTTCTCTGCCCCACCAGACCAAGTGCGATGCAATTTAATCCACCTGAGATTAATTCCTTGTGCATTCGTTGCACATCCCCCCTCTATTAGTTTTCTCCGCTACGTAGCAAGTACCACTGACTTTGAAGCTGTATTAGCTCCCAGCTGCGAAAGTCAGAAGTTCACCCTGCTGTGGCTGTGTTCTCTGCTCAGGGAGTCACAGGGGCTGAAATAGGAGGTTTGCCCAGTCTGAGATTTCTTCAGGAGGCTCTGGGGAACGATTGTTTTCTTCCTCATCTTTTTTTTTCCTTTGACATATAAAAATTATATATATTTAAGGTGTACAGAACAATGGTTTGATACATGCCTACGTTGTGAAATGACCACCACAATCAAGTCAACACATCCATCACTTCACAGTTATACCCTGTGTGTGTGCCTGTGGCCAGGTTTAATCTGAGGTCTGTCCTCAGGGCGCATTTCAAGCACACACACAGTGTTGCTGACTCTGGTCACCACGCTGCACATTAGATCTCCAGGACGTATTCATCTGGCACAACTTCATCCTTGTACCCTTGACCAGCCTGTCTCTATTCCCCCTGGTCCCCAGCTCCTGATAACCTCTATTCTACCCTCTGCTTCTGAGTTTAGTGAGATAATGCAGTATTTGCCTCTCTGTGTCTGGCTTATTTTGCTTATGTAATGTCCTCCAGCTCCATCCATGTTGTAGCAAAGGGTAGGATTTCTTCCTTTTTAAAGGCTGAATAGTATTCTGTTGTTTCCTTATCCATCTGTCTGTCTAAGGACACCTTAGGTTGTTTCTGTGTCTTTGTTATTGTGAATGATGCTGCAGTGAACACAGGAGTGCAGATATCTTTTCAGGTCCTGGTTTCAATTTCTTTGGCTGTGTGCCCACAGGTGGAGCTGCTGGGCCATATGGTAGCTCATACCGTTTTCCATAATGGCTGTACTACTTTATATTCCCACACCAGTGCACTAAGTTCCCTCTCTCCCCACTTCCTCCCCAGGACTCATCTTTTGTCCTCTTGAGAGCAGCCCCTGTGGCAGGTGGGAGCTGAGAGCTCCCTGCAGATTGGTGATAGGTGATGCTGAGCACCCTCTGGATTGGCTGCTGGCCAGCTGCAGGCCTTCTTTCCAGAAGGGTCTATGTAGGGACTTTGTGCACGCACATTCATTTCACTGGCAGTACTCATCTTCCTGTGGTAGTAGGATTGAAGTGCCCTGCT
>PISX010029646.1:0-19775 GCA_004024625.1 Mellivora capensis
CTCAGAGCAGACAGCAGGGCTCAGGGCTGGCAACAGTCCCCAGCAGGAGCACAGCCTTTCCTACTGCTCTGAGGTGGGGGCCCCACAACCCTGATGCCAAGAAAGCCTGCCCAGCCCTTTGGAAACTTTCCCAGCCTGCTCTGCCCAAAGGACCAGACCCTTCCCGCCTCCGCACAGAGGCCTCCTCCATGTCTGCATGAGTCATGGGACACCATAGACGTCCGGGGACAAAAGGCATAGACTCAGGGCCCTTCCCATGAAGGACACACCAGCTCCTGTGTCCTGTTCTTCTGCTGCCCCCTAATTATGACCAGGGAGTGACTGAGAAGCATGACAGTCAGACTGCGTCTTCCTCAAGGACACTGTGGCTCCCACCACAGGCACGTTGTTCTGGGGTCCTTTGATGGGTGAGTTTACCCTGGTTTCAGTTCCTGCCTCCTGCAGCCCTTTTCTGCTTAGGACCAAGGATGTGGACTTGCTCATAGCTGAAGCCAGACAATTCCCCATGAACGGTTAATCCTCATCTTTTCTATCTTTGAGGAGTTTCTGACTCAGGATAAAGGATCCAAGCAGAGCAGTGGGAGTACAGGATAAAATGAGACCTGGTCAAAAAGAAGGGCTTCAAACCACTGACCCTGAGGGGGGAGGGGGGCTGCCAGCGGTCCTGGGAAGGACAGATTCTGGGGCTCACTGCTAAGGTCTCCTCCATACTAAGCCACATGCTGTGGGAATCACCTGAGGCAGTTTTCGTGACCTGCTCTGCCCCAGGTCCTATCTGCAATATGGAGAGAGTAATAAGACCTCATCCTACGGAATAAGAAGTATCCTATGAATTTATGTATGGAGAGTCAGTGCACATTAGAACACTGCCTGTTCCTAGGAAAGCTACAGAAATGTCATTAAGTAAATGAGTAAAGTGGAGCCCCCACTGCAGTTGTCCTGGGTCCTCTCAGAGCCTCATTATTATTTGCACCAGTCTCTCAGCACCCCCAGGATCTTGGCATCCTCCTCTCAAGCATCTGCTCCCCACTTTCCTCTTCTTGTCCAGCAAGGGTCTTCCGAACCCACTCACCTGCGTGAAAACCTGGGGCTTCTGGAGCGTCTCTAAGTCAGTTCTGTGAGACCTCAGCCAGCCCCAAATCTGCTCTCAGAGATTGCACACGTGGTTCACTGCTCAAGCCCCAAACCCTGCTCCAGATCCAACATTGGTGCCACGGGCTCCTCTTGTGAGAGGCAGGTGGTTCCAGGAGAGCGGAGAAGCACAGCCTGGCCCAGGTTGCAGAGGTCTCAGCTGAACCAGGGACCTGGGGCACTCAGCGCTCCCAGACAGAAGAATCCTGCACTGGCTCCTTCCACCATCTGAAAGTGAAAGTTACAAAACACAACCCTAGCAGACTCTGCCCTGCCCTCTGGACGGTGCATCCTAGTTATCAGGAAGGAAACAGCATGATCAGAGCCACAGAAACAGGGCAGGTATAGAAACCAGACCCACTCCACAGGGGAACACACAGAGACACAGACTCCGTAGTCCTTTGTTGAACAACTGCCACTCTCCAGGTTGGCTAGCTTCTAGACCAGAAGTAAGGAGTGTGTGTGGCACAGACAAGATTTAAAAAGCCCTATGCTTGGGGCTACTTGTACTTTCTTTCACTACCAAAATATTCTGTTGGTTGGTGAATGCTGTCAGCTGGTGAATGCTATGTGGCAGGAGCCTTTGAAAAGCCCCCAGTGTAGCTGCTTTGCTTTTCTTCACCAGGAGATAACCCAGCTGTTCCCCACAGCGTGGCAACAGAGGGGTTAAATCTGAGCATCACAGAATCTTCCAGGACCAGCTCCAGGACCCTGGCCCTGCCCCAGCTCACTGGACAGCACCCTGTGGCTTCTTAATACTGTACTATCACACAAGCCCTGGGTGCACCATTCAGCCCCTCCCCACCAGTGTGCACCAGGAAAGGCAGATTCCATGGTCTCTGAAGGAACACCGTGGAGCACTAGGGCTTCCTTTCCTGCCCCTCCCTTCTTGCAGTTCCCCATCTCAGTAAAGGGCACCTGGGGTCACCCAGTTATGCCTGCCAGAAACTGGAGGGTCATTCCACCACACACTCCATTTTCCCACCCAGTCTGCTGCCAGTGCACCAGAAAGTTCAAGACTTTTCTCTGATCCATTACCATGGCTACCTCTAGCTCCACACCCATCTCACTTCCCCCTTATCCAGACGCGGTGTCCCTGCTTCCCCATGGGCTCCCCCTGCCCACCTCCAGCCTCGCCCTCTCAAGTTCATTTTCCTTCCAAGGTTATAACCTCTCAAATCACCTTATATCAGCTCTGCTTCACCCCCTCCAGGGACCCCCCCCCCACCGCTGAACCTCAGCCAGCCCCAGCTTCCTCACTGACCTCATTCCGCTGCTCCCAGTGCTCCCTGCTGGCCTGGCAGCGTTCCTCCAGTTCACGGAGCTTTCCCAGCCTCAGGTCTTCTCACAAGCCCCCGGATGTTCCTGTTCTCTCTCATTCCCAAAGTGCTCACCATTCCAGTCTCACCTAAAGTGACCTCCCTCAGAGGGGCCCTCGCCAACCTGCTCATCCCCATCTGAGCCCCATACACGTGCTTGTTGGGGTTTAGTGGTGCCCCTGTCCTCCTCCACAGCCCTGACATGTGACCTCCTGTGGAATGTCCGTGGCATCCACAAAGGGAGGCACTGTGTGCCCTGGTCACGTGTCCAGCACACAGCAAACACTCGGGAAACTGCCTGAGCTCAGGTGCAGAGAAGTCACCTCAGCAGCACGTTGGCTTCTCTGTCCAATTTGGAAAATGCTTCAGTCCACTGAGAAACAGGAAGACTTAACTCTGACCCAAACAGGTCATCCGCTGGGTGGCTGCAACAACTGCACCAACTTCCCCTCTCTTTTTGTTCTTCCTACCCCAAACATATATGCATCACCGGGCTAGAAACATGTCAGACTCAACCACCTTGTTTGCTCCCTCGAACCCGCCCAGGGCTCAGGTGTTCTTGTGTTACGTGACTGGCGTTAAGACACCAGTTTGGGCTAGAGCCTCCCTGGCCCCACTTCTGCCAGGTTGTTGTCATTGTTGCCTTCATTCTACAGGTGAGGAAACCAATGTCTCAGAGTTCCACAACCACACACCCAGCAAAGCCTCTCCCAGCTGTGTTCACTCTCAATTGTTCTGAATGATCCACTCTATCTGTTTTCATGAAGCAAGGACTGATGGACCCGTTGGTGCATGGGAGTGATGGCTTTCCACCCAGATGTCTGGTCTGAGATATTAAACTCTGGGCAAACCTGGGGCTTCTACATACACCTGAATACATCCCACGTTATCATCCCCAAAGCTCTATTCTGCCAATATCCACTTAGACTCAGGAATATTGGGAAAATCCATCTCAAGTGAAACAAAACAGACAAGGGCCAATATCGTCCTCCAGCTCCACCCTCCACTGCCACCACAATCTCTGACCAATGGGGAGATTCCTCAAGGCATGAGAACATAGTGGCATTTTGCGAAAAGCCAGAGGGAAGAAAGCCAAATTTTATTGAGTACCTACTAAGCGCCAGGAACGGGACTACACAAGTTGTACTTATGACACTTCATTCTCACACACGCAGAGATGAAGGAAGACAGGAGTCCTGCCATCTAGTGACCTTTCATCCAGGACCTTCCCGGAGGACAGAGGGCTGGAGCTGCAGGGACATGGCTCCCCACACCCTCACACGCCCCAGTCCTCAAGCCCAGCCCAGCCCCACCTCCACACAGCTCAGGGTGAAAGAGGAACAGGAAGGGGACCTTGGACTCAGACACGGCCCAGCATGATTGGGCCAGAAGGCTTATCTCCCCTGAATGCCGCCCCTGGATCCCATGTTGGGAGAAGAGGGGAAGGAAGGACAAAGCTCAGGGAAGGTTTTCCTGAAGGACGCTGGAGGGACACCTGGAGACGCTGCAGGAAGAACACCAAAATAATAGCAGACTTCACTGCCCTCCCCCTGCTCAGCAGGCTCAAATCCCAGCTGCTTTATCCACAAACACTGCTCATTGTCCCTGAATGATTTTTCTTGCTCAAAATAAATTATCCTGATGGACATAGGATTAATATTATACTTTCTACTTTCACAGCCGTATAATACATCTTATGTTTAGTTGCTTCAAGTTCTTCTGAGCAGTTCCAGAAAACATGCCATAAAACACGGGCTAGGGTAAAATGAAGTGTGATTTCATAATGTGCCAGTTGGAGGAAAGGATTAAACCCACTTACTACAGACATCCAATAAAACAAAGTTTAATTTAGGTTTGGTGGCTAGAGACCTGTCATTTTCTTTCAGCAAAACCATATTTCCATGATTTTTCATGCTCTTTCATGAGATGTTCCTTAGCCAGATCACTTGAACTAGCCAGCAACTTTTTCATGTAGGTCAAGATTTATTAACTTGAATTCTAACAGTTCATAGATGGGCAGTTAGAGACCCTTCTTTAGTATTACAGCAGGTGGCAGAAGAGCACAAGTGTTTGGTTTCTCTCCAGAGCAGCCCTGGTGGTTTAGACCAGGCTCAATATCAAAAACAAGTTGGGGGAGGCAACGGACTAGGGGCAGCAGGTACTAAACCCCTGGGCTTGGGGCGTGCCCCACACTCCAGGAGGAGGATCCTCAAGCTCTGGAGTCCCACGGAGCTGGGAGTTCTCCTGCTGAGCTCTCCGGGCAGACAGTGCATAAAGTGTTTCTTCTTCTCTGCCTCCTTCCCTTGCCTTTTCCTTCCCCCACTGTCCCTCCGGGTCACAGTTACCCTACCTCAGAGGACCCTGCACTGTGGCTCCAGAGCTATGAGGTCCTCCAGCCACAGCCCACAGGGCCAAGTAGCCTTCACTCACTCCTTTCCACCCACACCTTCTCGGCCACAGGAGTCACAGGTGAGCGTTACCACCACTGTAGAAGCCAGGGTAACAGGCCCCACCAAGCTTCCTGGGTTCTCGTCTCCCTGGAGACCAATCCACACCCTTTCTGAGGTAAAAATGGATGGATCTCTTTGGTTTCTGGTGCGCTGTGCAGAGGAACCTTTGTTGGGTTTTGAATCCTACTAGTTGTAAACAGAATGGGGGAGACAAATGGAAGGACTCATTCTGCCATGATGCTGACCTCACTCCTCCTAAGAATGATGGTTTTAACCATTCTTTCTGGAATTACATGGGAAGCTGGTCCACTAGTTTCAAAAGATTCCTCTTTTTTGTGTGGATAATTCATATCACATCCATACCTTCATCACCTTTCCATTTCAAAGGAAATATACCCATAGCCCATCTAAAAGGAATCCAGTGTCATAAAACCACAAGGTATACTGAAGGAGGAGATGAACATGTCAGATAATATATTAACATACAGAGTATTTAAAATATATACAAAGATCCCAAAGAGTATATTTATGACTTTATTGTTGGGATAAACATTTTGATAAACTTGAAAATTCCTATATTAACCTTTCCCACGTACTGTGAGCAATGCAGGGCCCTCCTCCAACATACAGTTCAGTTTAGATGTTTATATTACTCAGTGTCCAGTCGGGAGGCAGAAACCACATCACTCATGTTAACATGGAAATTTTGATATAAAGAATTATTAAGCAAAGGTTTTAACTATGAAAGAAGTAAAAGAGGGATGCCTGGGTGGCTCAGTTGGTTAAGCAGCTGCCTTCGGCTCAGGTCATGATCCCAGCGTCCTGGGATCGAGTCCCACATCGGGCTCCTTGCTCGGCAGGGAGCCTGCTTCTCCCTCTGCCTCTGCCTACCACTCTGCCTGTGCTCGCTCACTCTCTCTCCCTCTCTCTCTGACAAATAAATAAATAAAATCTTTAAAAAAAAAAGAAGTAAAAGAAAGCTCTAAGGAAACCAGAAGTAGGAGATACAGGAAGGAGACGCTACCTCTAAAAATAGAAGACATTTGAGAGAATAAGCCTGAACTCTGTTTATTGGAGAAGGTGGAACTGGGGTCCTCAGGTAGGGAAGGAAGTTCACCAACATGCCGCAGACCAAGGCTGCTGGGCAAGAAAACTCTCACTAGAGAACTGGCAAGAGTCCCTGGGAGGCAGCCTTCTAGAACTGCTACAATGTACAATTGTAGCCTGCTACAATGCCATACTCATTCACCTAAAGGTGAGAGAAGCTAGGTCTTCTCCAGGCCACTGGCAGTAGCATCGTAAGATCAAGGGGTGAAAACACTGAGAGTGGGACATCTGGGTGGCTCAGTGGGTTAAGCATCTGACTTCAGCTCAGGTCATGATCCCAGAGTCCTGGGAGCAAATCCCGCCTGGGGCTCCTTGCTCAGTGAGGAGCCTGCTTTTCCCTCTGTCTGCCACTCCCCCTGCTTATGCTTGCTCACTTTCTCTCTCTCTCTCTCTGACAATAATAATAATTGTAAATTTTTGGGACGCCTGGGTGGCTCAGTTGGTTAAGCGGCTGCCTTCGTCTCAGGTCATGATCCCAGCGTCCTGGGATCGAGTCCCACATCGGGCTCCTTGCTCAGCAGGGAGCCTGCTTCTCCCTCTGCCTCCGCCTGCCACTCTGTCTGCCTGTGCTCGCTCGCTCTCTCTCCCTCTCTCTGACAAATAAATAAATTTTAAAAAAAAAATTTTTTAAATAATTGTAAATTTTTAAATTTTACAAAATACAAATTTAAATTTTACAAAAATACAAAAAATTGTATAATTTACAATTGTAAATTGTAAATAAATAAAATCTCTTTGAAAACATAGCAAAAGAAGAAAGCTTTTTCCCCAGCTACGTCTTGCTGTATTCCCTCTGCTGCCCTCTAGGAATTCACAGTGCTGAGACAGCCGAAATCTGACTTGTATATGCCTCCATGGGTGAAACCAACTGAAAAACAAAGAGGAACACCCAGAACACTGGCTTCCTTTGAAGATTCTTGGCTGAAACCGGCCACATTCTTACTGTGGCTCAAGGTTCTCATCTAGGGAGCAAATGTTTAAATTTCAAGGAGAAACAGGCACATGTGGTGCTCATGTACTTCATGAGCTCCTAGCCTCCTTGCCCTTACCACACGCTGCCCCAGTGATTACTGTCCTGACCATTAAGGCTACACTTTCCTCCTTGCTTTGTGCTTGCACTGGGTGTATTGATATGACCCCAATGAAGGTGGGGACAAAGCTTGGCCTGGTGGCCTTTTGCCACTAGAGCGTCTGTCCCCAGGCCTCTGCTTTCTCCTATGAAGGTGTCTGGAGTAATCTTTTCATTCACCATCTCGGGGTTTGCTAACCAAACCCAACAGTGCACTGACTGACAAAGGCGGTGCCAAGTGTGCCACATGGCAAAGATGAAACGTTTATGACATCCAGTATCAGCACATACAGGGTAGATTTGAATCAAAAGGCAAAGAATGGAAAATGGGCAGATTTCACACCTCTAGATCCTCAGCTTCCCCATACACCATTTTACTCATATTGGAACTTCCATACAACAACAGAACAACTCCACCTTTTCACCCATCTACATGGCTACACCTACAAGTGAAAAACTTTTCACTCTTTCCCCAAAATTGAAAAGACAGGCAGTCCCAAGCATTAAATTGAACAGTTATATTTAGTTTCTTCAGTCCAGCCACATCATTTGACTATTCTGTTACCTAGAGATTACATTTGAAATATTACCATGGACAACTTGCATAAAATCACACTGGTAAGCAGAAGGAAGAAAATACATAATTAATACAAATGACATGACAAGAAAGAAAAAATATACAAAACTACTACAGTCCTTTTCCTACTTTTGTTTACACACAGGAACTGAGATCTGTGACTTCCTTCTTCCATGTCTGATTCTGTATATTCTCATCTCTCCCAGAACCACAGCAGGTCAGAGTACTGTACCTTGGAAGTGGACACACATTCATTCCTGAAGTTCTGAGTCCTCAACAGTCTGGCTTCCTTGTGTTTCCTGTGGTTTCCATCCACCTTTACAATTGGACTAGAAGTACCGAGAAGCAGTACATAGATCCTGGAACTGTGCTCATGTTCAAAGCTTTCTTCAATTCATCCAGGGTCTGAAAACACTCTTCTTCATTCACATCTTTATTCTGATAACAGTTCTGTTCTCTCCAACTGCTGTTGATTCACAAGGGAACCCAAATTCTCATCTTCCCATCCCTGAATTAATGCAGCACTAGTATTTCACAAATAACAGATATTTACTAAGGTTCATTAAGATAAGTAGGTCTCATCCATTCCAGAATAGGAAATATATGCAATAGAATATTACACTCCACTCCTCTTAAAGTCCATCAGCCATACATTTCTTCAGAAATGTTTAGATAGACAACATCTCTAGTCAGAGTGCACATTTCCTAAAATAAAGCTGGTGACTCACTCATAGCCTCTGGGTTCATCTGCACAGCACAAACAGCATAAAATAAACACCATTTAATTCTTCAGAGTAATTCAGACCTCATCTCATTTCATGTCAAAACAACACAAAGAGGGACGCCTGGGTGGCTCAGTTGGTTGAGCGGCTGCCTTCGGCTCGGGTCATGATCCCAGCGTCCTGGGATCGAGTCCCACATCGGGCTCCTTGCTCGGCGGGGAGCCTGCTTCTCCCTCTGCCTCTGCCTGCCACTCTGTCTGCCTGTGCTCGCTTGCTCTCTCTCTGACAAATAAAAAAAAAAACACACACAAAGATTCCATGAAATAATTTTCATGACCTAAAGAAACATGACTGGAAGTAGCAAAATCCAGCCTATCCCATAAAAGCTCAGTCAACATTTATCTTCTGATACCTGAACATAGGCATGAACTGACTATTCTCATAACCACATCCCAGCAGTCTACACCCAGAATAGAAGGGCAAGACACCAGGTCTTCCAGGACTAACTTCAGAGCCATTAACCCCAGGGATTCTGCAGCTCTGGGAAGAACCACCATGAGGAATCTGGAACCCTGTTGGGACCCTATGGGGACATAGCTTCACGGCTGCAGGGGAGTAATGGATATTCAGCCCCTGGGAGAGCACCATCAACATCACAGCCTGAACTGAACCCCTGCCCTGAGAGGCTCATAGGCTCCTCTGAAGAACAAGGAGGGTTGTTAACGGGTACAGGCATCTGCACAGACCCACACACCCCAGAGCAGATGGTCAGGGACACATCTCCTGACCTCAACCTGAAGTATGGAAACAGAGTCCCAGAGGAGGAAGCTAGAGGGAAGGAGAAAATGTGGGAGCCATCAGTCATGTTGTAGAATGAGACTTCCCCTTCCTTCAGGTCCAGGAAAACGCCTACCCTCTAGGGAATGGCACAAGGGATATGGTAGTCCCACTGAGGGCACAGAAATAATGATCATACTTCCCCACAGTCCAGAAACCATTTTTTGAAGACTCCAAGTACCATCCATTCCTCTGCACAATCTCCCTGCAGACCCCCAGAGCCCACTCCCTTCTATCTGCATTCCTGATCTCTACCTCCCAATAACAATACCCTGATGTGATGCTGTCACCAAGACGCTATAGGTTCCATCTTCTGTGTCCTTGAGTGAGTCCTTCCAGTTCACACTAGTCTTGTCATCAGAGACAGCAAGGCTGGGATGGGCAGACTCTGGATCCAGACTGACAGGCACTGCAGAGACAGTTGCCAATCATTCAAAGTCTTTCCCTGCCCCATAACAAGGCACACAACCACCACTCCACCCCCAGACACCGAGATGCATGCAGGGAGGACCAAAGCTCCTGAGATGAGAGCCTTCTGGCTCAAGCACACAGCCCTCCAACCGGAAGAAGTAAGCATAAGACTGATCTGGGGGTTAGACATGTCACAGGGCCCTTGAGGGCCAGACTGGACTCCAGCACTGAAGAATACCCATTTATATCCAGTGTCAGTCACACCCAGTAATCCCAGCTACATGACTTTCACCGCCCCATCCCACCCCACCACCATTGGTGATGCCAGCATTGTATCACCACAGCAAGCTGAAGGAGATGTCAGCAGCCATGGGACAGCTGTAGGAGCACCCAAACAACTGAAGTAACTCACAGGCCTGGAACTTCTCTTTCCGCCAATCTACAAGAAAACCACATTGCACAAATGTGAACAACAAATCAGAGACTTGAGGAGACTGTACAGACCAGTGTTGGTATCTATCCTCTGAAATACACTGAACCAAGAGTTATAGGGAAAAATGTTTTGGAAGCATTCACCTGACGAATTTATTTTTCACATACACACATAGACAGCCATCCTGCTACTACCTTCCTAGAAAGCCAAGCCGAAAGCTTAACACCACTGAGAGACTGAATACTGACCTAAAAAGAAGGCTCTTTGCACAGATTTCATTATCAAAATACGCTTTCTCAATCCCCAGCCACACATCCATCCTGAAAGCTAAGTTATCTTGAGAAAGAACTGAGGAGATCAAAATTTCTGAGTCCTCCATTTACGTATAAAGAACCGACTGAACTGGTCTTATAGGTTGACTCAAAGCCATAGGAGAAATAATACAACTTGGCAGAGCTGCTCTTGAAGGATCACTCTCAGCCATGGGTGAGGAGAGCTCTGAATATGGCTTCAGAGAAGTCTTGCCCAGTCAAGAGGTAATGGAGAGGATTCTAGGAAGGAGAGAGAGAAGTTCAAAGCAAGAACGACATATATCCAGTGAGAGGATAGAAAGTAATTGATCTGCTTCCCCATTTCATGGGGTATTGGGAGGAAAAGCATCCCTACATGTAAGGGGAAACCCAAAAATACTGGGTCTAGTCATCTTCTCCTCCCTATAATCACCCAGAGAGATCAAAAGCATCAGGAGACACCACATGTGATCAGCCCCCAAATATGGCTTGTCCTATGCCCCAGAAACTGTGAATATGTTTTGGCAGAGAGAACTTTACAGATGTGATTAAGATTAAGGAACTGGAGGGGGTGTCTGGGTGGTTCAGTGGGTTAAAGCCTCTGCCTTTGGCTCATGTCGTGATCCCGGGGTCCTGGGATCGAGTCCCACATCTGGCTCTCTGCTCGGCAGGGAGCCTGCCTCCTGCCTGCCTCTCTGCCTACTTGTGATTTCTATCTGTCAAATAAATAAATAAAATCTTTTAAAAAAAAGATTAAGGAACTGGATATAGGGTTGGGGCAGGGGTGGAACAACAATGCCTCCAAACACCTGGAAGGAACCCCAAACCCAATTATCCTAAGGACCATATCAACCTACCCTCTATAGACTGAGGTCCTGAAATGAGCAAGAGCAGAACACAGGGACCCCCTCCCTCAGAGACACAAAGCATAAACTCCTCCAACCTTCATATTCCCTTTTGGGAAGAAGAAAGGAAGCTAACTGATCGCAGAAAAATGTATATGTGTCATAAGACCCTGAAAAGTCCGCACTGGAAGAGTTGTTACTTCCAATAGGGCAGAGATTCCAGAACAAAATTAGAGCAGAGAAGGAAGGAATGCTAAAAGAAGACTATTTTATCCTCATTTTTAACAAATCATCCCAAGAATCATTGAGGCCCTCTAAGGAGTTTTCCTCACACTTCTCTCTCCTAGATTCTTGCACCCCTGGCTCCCCCTTCTCTTCCTACAGTCAATATAAAATAAGAACTGGGCATTTTCTTGAATATTTGGTGACAACATGGGACCACTATTCTCACTTATACAGTTTATTCAGATAAAGTGGTATGTCCAGCCCTGTTGATTTGCTTATACCAACAGATCACATGAAGTGGGTGGACATGTCACATTTTGAGAAAAGGGAACTTTACTTGTTCTTCACTAAGACATTGGCTGACAGCAAGCTCTACATTTCTATATGACAACTGACACAGATTAGCAAAGAAGAGGAATCAGGAGAAGGATAAGAAGGAAGAGGAGAAAGGGAGTTGGTGTTCCATTCTGAGACTCTACAGCTATCCTGTGCACCTCCGTGGTCCAAGTGCACTCTTCACCTCATCCCACAGCAAGCTGTTCGTTAAAAATTATTCTTCCAGGGGTGCCTGGGTGGCTCAGTGGGTTAAAGCCTCTGCCTTCGGCTCAGGTCATGATCTCAGGGTCCTGGGATCGAGCCCCACATCGGGCTCTCTGCTCAGCGGGGAGCCTGCTTCCCTTCCTCTCTCTGCCTGCCTCTCTGCCTGCTTGTGATCTCTCTCTGTCAAATAAATAAATAAAATCTTTAAAAAAAATTATTCTTCCAATTTCATGAATAAGATCAGATCAGACACTTGTTCAAATCACATTATGAGCCCACCAATGTGAAAGTGTTGATTCTACTGAAAGGATGCCTGTCCTTACAAAATAAAAAGGAGCTATACAAGGTACACTTTGAAACACATGCATGTTGGATGCCTTGGTGGCTCAGTCGATTGTCTGCCTTCTGCTCAGGTCATGACCCCAGGGTCCTGGAATCAAGTCCCACATCAGGCTCCCTGCTCAGCAGGAAAACCCGCTTTCCTCCCTCTGCCCCCTGCTCCCCTACTTGTCCTCTCTCTCTCTCTCTCCCTCTCTCTCTGAGAAATAAATAAAATCTTAAATAAATAAATTAAATAAGACACATGCATATCAATCCAGCAGAGAAGGAAGGGATGCTAAAAGAAGACTATTTTATCCTCATTTTTAACAAATCATCCCAAGAATCATCGAGGCCCCCTAAGGAGCTTTCTCACACTTCTCTCTCCTAGACTCTTGTGCCTCTGGCTCCCCATTCTCTGCTTACAGTCAATATCCCTGATCATAAATAGAAACGGCCAGAACAAGAAAACCCAAGTTACACACATTCAAATGGCCCAGATCCTTAACTCACCCCAGTGCTAGAGGGTGCTCTGGATAACCTTTCATTGCATTAGGATCCCCTGGATCACACTGCTGCCCTGACTACTACTGGGAGGTTGAGATGATCTCATTATCAGAAGCAAACCCAGTTAGAAAATTACTTCAGAACACCTTAAAATAGATGTAAGTCTTTCAGAAATCTCTCAAACTGGTGTCGAGAAGTATATTACTTTCCAGGCACTCAAATAACTTGCACATCCTCTGCATACTTCCCACTCTAACCACCACGGGTGTGATTTGTGGTCTTTCTTCCACCACTCTCAGCCACCCAAAATCTCTCCAAGAGGAATCACAGGCTCTCTACTTTCTTTCTCATCTCCTCCTCTCTTCCCCAACCCGCTTTTCCTTCCCTGATTTGCTCCCAATTTTTTATGGTAAACAATTTTCACACCTCTGAGTTTCTCCTGTTGAAATCCTCACACATTGCCCCTGACACCTAACCAGATTGAGCCCATCAGGTAATTCCAGAATTTTCCTAAAAGGAAAGATAATGGTTGTGAACAATTATAAGTTACTGTCCTTTAAAAAATTAATTTCTTAACACTGTAACAAAAACCTATACATAGGATTTTGTATACAGTGGCCAGAATCTCACAAACCCACTACCAGGACTCCCTAAACATCCTGGAGGCTCTGGATCTGAGAATCAGAACAGCTGACCTAAAGAAACTACTTCATAGCAACCATGGAGGTTTAGAGGAAGAACCCTGGCTTGGACAAGGAGTCAGAGCATGCAGAAGCAAAATGAAGACCGCCATTCCAGAAAAACAGCAAAAAACAGGAAAACCAAAACTAGATATAAAAAGAGGTAGGAATTTCAGGGTAAAATGGACTCAGAAACAAGGATCCCTTAAGGAAGACCTGAGTCCTAAGCAGACAAGCTTGATTTCTGAAATCTTCCAGAGAGAGCAAATTCTGAAGTACACCGTCAATGCCGTGGTCCAACTGCCCTTACAAATGACCACTCTGTTGTCACTGGACCAACAAAACTGTCAGTTGAACAAGGTGCGTTCAGAGGGTGTTGCTAATTCTAACAGCAACCTACAGTAGAGGATGCGTCAGAATAGAGGCAGATCTGTGTTCCCAAGGACAGTCCCTGCAGTCTTCAGAAGGACACAGCAAACATAACAAGGAGATCAGGGACACCAACCCCATCCTGATGTGGGGTCCAATGACAGAGAAGATGGCACAGTGGAGGCTGGGGTGATAAAGCCACAGGAAACTGAGTCACTTACCTGCATACAGTTGTGCCTCCTTCAAGGCTGAAAGGGAAGACAGCCTGGTGAGACATGAGCCAGAACAAGTCTGCATAGTCTTGATCTACTGGCACTTGCCTCCTCTCTGTGCTACAGGTGACACGATCAACAGAGTAAGGAGAGAGGCTAGAGAGGAGATACCCTCCTGACATGGGCAGATAATAGGATGTTCTGGGAAATTCCCTGGACCAGAGGTCAGAGAGCCGGCATTGCAGGCTGAGTTGCACCCCTGCCAGTTGCTGCTGTGTGACCTTTGCCAAGTTAGTGTCCTGAGCCTTAAAAACCTCAACATTAAAAAAAAAATCTCAAAATTTTTTATTCTATCTGCTTTCAATTTTGCTATAATAAGTCAAAAATTATACAATGGATGAAAATATTTTAGGGAATAAAATATTTTTTCCATAAATGTAAGAAATCATTATTACATCCAGTGATTTCCAGGAAAGAGAGATATGGGAAATAACACAAAAGGGGAGATGAAATAAGGACCAGGATGTTAGGTGAGCTCTAGGGTAAAAGTGGCCAACCATTCTCAGAAAACACATCACTGGACCACTGACAACTTATCCCACAACATTCCCACCCAAGCTCTGCCCAGTCCTCTACCCAACACTTTGTGATCAGTACCTCCAGGAACTGCAGAGAAAAGAATCTCCCAGGATGGTGTTATGTGGAGGGATCACACTCCTGAATTTAATGACCCCATTTATTTATATAGTTTCTTTAAAATATTCCAGAGTATTCAGGTTGACTGAGAACAAGTTGCATTGAAGACTAAAATCCTACAAAGGAGGTGGGTAGATCAACCCAAGATGCATGACAGGCTCCAGTAACCACCATCACTCCAGGTTTCAAAGCACCATGTGCGAAACAATAGCCTAGATGGGGAAAGCCCAAGGAGCAAGTTCTGCCTCCCACCAGTTTCCACTTCTGCACCAGGGACGGGTCCACATGTCTCTGCATGAAACAGAGAGGGAACGCTATGGCTTAGGGGGCAAGAGACCCAAGGACATCCCGACAGTCACTCACCAGCCAGGTAAACAGATTTCCTCCAGCCTGAAAGGCAACACAGGAAACAGGTGAGCTAAGAACCGGAATGTCTCCTACAAACATGACACAGAAACTTCTGGGAAAAGGACACAATGTACCAAGATCGGCTTGGAGTTCATCTGAAAAAAAAAGTGAAAAATACAGACAAACTCCCATCACGAAGAGCAGCAAAGACTACACCTGGAAAACTCACAAGAGCATCTATGTCTCCTAGAAGATCTAACTCCAGACCCCTCGAGCCTCCACAGCTCCACCTGTCCTCTCTGGTCCGCCTCAGCCCCCTGCTCCTGGCCAGGGGCCTTACTATCTGCTTCTCCTCTGCACCAGCTTCCACTCTTGTCAGCCTTGGCCCTACCTTGCCTTACCTCTGGCCTTCAGTGCCTCCTCCTTTATCTGCTGGTCCTCCTCCTTGTCTCTGTGCAGTTTCTCCCATTCCTGCATCTCCTGGTGCTTTGCAGTATGTTTTCTCATGATGTAAAAGGCAGCCCCAAGGATTGGGAGCATCAGCACAGTCAGGATCACCATGAAAGCTGGCTTCCAGGGAGAAATCTGAGGGAAGAAGGGTTCTGTGCCCAGCCAGACACCCCATCAGGGCCACTGCTCAGGACGGCCCAGCCCAGCACACAAGGCCCGCGAACCAGTCCATCCCACCTATCTAGGAGTGGGAAGTAGTACTGACCTGGGATGAAAATGGCCATTTCCTTCTCCTGGTGCAGGATAAGTTGAGGACTGAGCAGGTCACATTCCCTGAAGAGCTGTCCCTCACCACAAGAGTGGCCTCTATGGTGAACAGCCCTTCAGCATCTTGGTCTGGGGTCTCAGAGAATGTCAGGAACTTCTCTCCACTGAGAGCTCTCCACTGCACCTGGGGTTTTGGGAACCACCCCAAGGCCATGCAGACAACTTGCACCCCATCTCCCTCTGGCCCTGTGATGGGCACTAAGGGGGCATAGCCAATGCCTGCAAAAGAGAAGCTGCAGAGCACAGGGAGTCCACCCAGAGCCCAGGGATTCCAGCAGATCCTTCCTCTGTACAACTCTAGGGGGAGCATTGAATTCTGGGGGCTCCCTGGAGGAGTGGTTCCTACAAGGAATAAAGTAAGGGGTTCTGCATGGGGAATAAAAGGAATGTTCATGCAGAATGCAGCAGGCCCAGAGGGTGGGACTCTTCTCCCCAACCGTAGGGTGGGAATTCCATCACCCAGAGGGATAGAAGGAGGAATTTGGTTCCAGGATCCATCCTTCTCTGCTCTTCTCAACTCACACACTCTCCAGGGCATCTGCTTGTACACACTCTGCCCTTGGTTATCACTTCCATCATTGATAGCACTACCTAGGTCCTGAGCTCCCTCCCTAATATCCACATCCTTGCAGTTAGCTCTGCCAGGATTCCTCACAGATGCTTCAAACTCAAATCCTGAACTAATTCAGGTTTGGCCCCATCTGTGAGGATAATGATGAAAATACCCCCAATCCTTCAGCCTTCCTTACATCCAGCCAGCCCTCTGCCACCTACTGTTAACGCCTTCACACTCTACTTCTGGGCTCCATCTTGTGACTTGACTCAGCCACTGAGAGTTCAGGGAATGTGACTCTAGCAGAGGTTGGAAACGGCTTGTGCCATTGCCTTGCCCTCTCATTGCCTTGCCCTCTGCCATGGGAGGGACATGCTCAGGCCAGCACAGCCTTTCCAACTGATGCTGTCCTAGGCCGGCCGACAACCAGCTGGACAACACCCATGTGAGCAAACCCAGCCAAGGTCCACGGTCAGGACAAAATATATTAAAAGTAAGAGGCTTATTGTCCCTGTTGAAAATAAGGAAAGAGAGCCCCTTCCCATACTTTTCTTATAGCATTTACTTGAGGAAACCTGTGATTCAGGGTGTTTTCTCCCCTCTTTGAAATGTATATAAGTCCTTTTTTAAAAAAAATGGACCTATGGCCAGCTTTGTGATCCAGGACTATCTTTCTCAAAGGTGTGGGCGCCCTCTCTTTGAACTGCTCACACCAAGCAAGACAGCAGCCCTCTCTCCCCCTTCTCTGCTAGGGCAGGAGCCTAACCTCAGTGAGCACCACGATCCATGTGTTAAACCACCTCCTGTCATAAAGATGAGAGAATTGGTAAAAATACACTACTTTAACTTTTCTTTGTCTGGGGAAACTCTTCATCTCTCCTTCTATTCTGAATGATCCCCTTGATGGATAGGGTTTCTTGGATGCAAATTGTTTTCCTTTCAGCTCTTTGAATATATCACACCACTCCATTCTGGCCTGCAGAGTTTCTGTTGAAAATTCCACTTAGTAATATGTGGACATGTTGAATCACTATATTGAACGCCTAAAATGAATATAACACTATATGTTAACTACACTGGAATTAATTGTTTTTATTTTTAAGGTAGGGGAATTTGGTTTTCCTCAGGATAAAGCCAATTAGATAACATAGATGGTCACCACAATTTCCAACATGGTCCAACACAATTTCCAAATATAAGGTGCACCATCTAGGACAAATGGTGCTGGCAAGTCCACCTACTTGAGGGCTCATAACTGTTGATCCTGAGACTATGTATGGAATGAGTTCTGTATGCATATGGAAAAGATGAAATTTCTTCTGTCTATGCATTTCTTGATAAAATCTCTACAATGCACAGCACATTCTAGTTAAAACTAACTTAATAATAAAAAGGATTTCTTTTCCTACTATTTTTGAGAAAAGGATTTCTGGGTTGGAAGATTATGTTTTTAATTATATTTCCCCTACATGACCCAAGATTTATGAGTAAGACCTGTTAAGATAAGCCGAATAACAGCCCAGATGAGCTGAACTCCCTGAATGCCCAATTAATTATATACTTCTTGCTATAGGTCGCTGAGATTTCTGTTTGTGTCACACAACACCATTATGACAGAAAAAAAACAAAAACAAACCTGTGAGCATCTGTGAGCCCCTTCTCCACTCCTCCAAACTCTCCTTGTCCCCAAATCTCCTCACTCAGCTGGGTCTACATCCAAACCTCTCTGATGCTGGAGCGCTCCCTTCCCACCACACTGCCCCTGCATGAGTGCAGGGGGCCATCCTCTCCACCCCGTCACCACATCCAGGCCTCCAGTCTTGCTCACCTTCCACACACCTTCCGTTACAGCTGCCAAAGCAAGCCTGCCCCCACACACCTTGCTCCACTGCTCTGTTGAAAATTCCCTCCATGCACTATCCAAACTGCATAACAGCACACGGAGCCTTTGATGGTCTGGTATTGCTATCACTCCCCCATCCTACAAACAAAACTCCTGTCACTTCCTCTCCAATCCCACCATCTGTACCTGTATATGCCCCACACAGACCCGTCAACCAGAAGGCCATTTCAGAACACTGTCTGCTTCACTCAAATGTCTGCTCAAGTGTGCGTTACTCATGGGCTCCTCCTGATAGATCCCGTCTCTGTGCACCTGGACCTGGAACACCTCTATATTCTGGAGAGTCACTTCTCACCACCGTCCTATTCACCTCCACACCAATCATGTGGCCTCTCTCTCTGCCCAGACTCACCAGCCACACTCCTCCCTCAGGTGTCTTATGTGGGTGTTCTTCTGTTTGAAACTCTCACCCCTAAAATATTTATTTGGCTAAGTCTCTACTCACCACCCTCTAACATTGTCTATAACCTATCTATTTGGCTATTTATTGTCTGTACAATATAAACTCTACAGGGCAGAGACCTTTATTTGTTACACCGAGATATCCAGGTGCAGAGAACATAGCTATCACTTACCAGGTGTTCTGTATATTCGTACTGAATAAATGAAGAGTGAAAGAACCTCCTTTCCCTCATGTATAAATGGAGGGCTATTAACTTGGACCCTGAGGTGGCTCCGAATTCCAATACTGCAGGCCTCTAAATATAGATCAACAACCCACCTGCCACCTTCAGTTCCAAACTAGTAGATTCATGGAAGATTCTCTTTCTGAAGAAGCAGGTATACAGCCCGTTGTCGAAAGCCTGGACATTGTGGATGCGCAGAGCAGCCTCCCCCTGGGTGAGGAAATCCTTCACCAGTGAGGTTCGCCCTCTGTACTGAGCCAACTGCTCTTCTCTCTGCTCCCGCTGGTTTTGATAGATGAACACTGCTTCTGAGAAATTTGAACAGAACCACCGCAGCTCCATATTCTCCACATTCATGGCCGGGAACACACGACATGGCAGCGTGATGTCCCCATCCAGCACTGCCACAATGGGTTCTGTGGAGCCAATCACCACGAACTCCTCTGTGGACACAGACATAAGGGTGAGAAAGCAAGAGAGATGCAGGACAGGGAAGGGAACACACTGTCAGGTGGAAGGCCCAGACAAGTCAGGGTAAGAGTCAGATAGGAGGTCTTGACCTGAAGGACTCAGCTCTTACCACTCTGTATCTGGGCAAAATCCTCTTACCACATACTTGAGACGCAGCAGTGATGTTAAAGAGACTCCCTCAGCAGCCTGTGTTCCTGACTCCAGGCCTTTCCATGAAGGACTCTCTAACTTAGTGGTTCCAACCTTCCACAGGCATCACAATCACCAGGAAGGCCTGTGAAACACAGACTGCTGGGCTCCGCCCCCAGACCTCCTGGTTCCGTAGGTCTGGAGTGGGTCCAAGAATGTGCATTTCTAAG
>PISX010029647.1:0-19778 GCA_004024625.1 Mellivora capensis
ACTTGAGAAGAATGTGTACTCTGCTGTTTAGGATGCAGTATTCTGAATATATCTGTTAGATCCATCTGGTCTATTGTGTCACTCAAAGCCACTGTTTCCTTGCTGATTTTCTGTTTGGGTGATCTATCCATTGATTTAAGTGGGGTGTTAAAGTCCCCTACTATTATTGCATTATTATTGATCATTTCCTTTATGTTTGTTATTAGCTGCTTTATGTATTTGGGTACTCCCATGTTGGGTGCAAAAATATTTACAATTGTTATATCTTCTTGTTGGATTGTTATCTTTATGATTATATGGTGTGGCTCTTTATCTTTGTTACAGTCTTTACTAGAAAGTTTGTGGTGCAAATGTTGCTACCTCAGGTTTTTCTTCACCTCTATTTTCATGATAAATGCTCTTCCATCCCTTCCCTTTCAATCTGCATATATTTTTAGGTCTGAAATGAGTCTCTTGTAGGCAGCATATGGATGGGTCTTGCTTTTTTCCTTTCCATTATCCCATGCCTTTTGATTGGAGCTCTTAGTCAATTTATATTCAAAGTAATTATTGATAGGTATGTCCTTATTGTCATTTTATTACTTGTTGTATCATTGTTTTTGTAGTTCTCTGTTCCTTTCTTCTCTTGCTCTCTTCCTTAATGGTTTTCTGGCTTTCTTTAGTGATATACTTGGATTCCTTTTTCTTTATTTTTTGCATATCTATTACTGGATTTTGATTCCTGGTTACCATTCAGTTTGTATATAACGTCTTATGCATAAAGCAGTTTATACTAAGTTGACAGTCATTTAAGTTTGATTTCATTCTTCACTCTTCTCCCCACCACCAAGTTTTAGGTATATAGTGTCATACATGACATCCTTTCATTTTGTGAATCCCTTGACTGATTTTTATAGGTATACTTAATTTCACTGCTTTTATGTTTCCTAATTCTCTTGCTCCTACTTATGGTCTTTCTTTTTGACTCAACAAGTTCCATTTAATATTTCTCGTAGTGCTGGTTCAGTGATCATGAATTTGTTAAACTTTGTCTGGGATTTTCTATATCTCTCCTATTCTGAAGGATAGCCTTGCTGCATAGTGTATTCTTGGTTGCAGGGTTTTGTTTTGTTTGTTTTGTTTTTCTTTCAGCACTTTGAATATATCATGGTAGTCCCTTTTGACCTGCAAAGTTTTTGCTGAAAAATCAGCTATTAGGCTTCTGGGGTTCCCCATGTATGCAACCTTGCTGATTCTTTGCAACCTTTAAAATTCTTTCTTTGTCACTATTTTTTGCCATTTTAATTACTATATGTCTTGATGTGGCCTTCCTTGGGTTGATTTTATTGGGAACTGTCTGTGCTTTCTGATCTCGATTTCCCTTTCCTTCCTCAGATTTGGGAAGTTTTCAGTTATTATTTCCTCAAGTGAAGTTTTTGCTCTCTTTTTTCTCTGTTTTCCTTCTGGGATCCTTAGAGTGCAAATGTTACTATACTTGATAGTGTCACTGAGGTCCCTAAGTTTATTTTCATTTATTATTATTTTTTTCCTCTCTCCTGTTCAGCTTGATTGCTTTCCATCACTCTGTCCTCTGGGTCACTGATTCTTCTGCTTCCTCTTGTCTACTATTTAATCCATCTAGTGTATTTTTAATTTCAGTTATTGAGTTCTTCATCTCTGATTGGTTCTTTTTTATGTTTATTTTTATCTCTTTGTTAAAGGCCTTACTGAGGTCCTCCACTCTTTTTCAAGTCCAGTGAGTATCTTTATGACCATTACTTAAAATTCTTTGTCAAACATCTTGCTTATCTCCATTTGATTTAGTCCTCTTGCTGTGATTTTGTTCTGGTATTTCATTTGGGACATATTCCTCTGTCTCTTTATTTTGTTTAACTCCCTGTGTCTTTTTCTATATATTAAGAGAGTCAGCTACATCTCCTGCTCTTGAAAGTAGTGACCTTATGAAGAAGAGGTCCTATAGTGCCCTGCAGTGCACTGTCCCCTGTTTCTTAGAATGTGGCACCTCCAGGGTTTCTTTTAAATGTATTGTGTTCACCCTGATATTGTGGCTGAGCCACTTTTGTCTTCAGTCCAGGTATCTTCAGTAGACTGTTGTGGGCAGTGTTTGGTCCCTGTGTTGTTAGTGGTCCAGCCCATGGCAGCCTTCAGCTTGAGTTGAGTCAGACCAGGTGTTTGCCAGAGATGCAGTAGCACAGGACTGTAGGTGACCATGGAGATGGAGTGCACAATGCCAACAAGGTCTGCACTAGCTGGGGGCACCTGTAGCTGTCAGGACAAGATGGGCCTGTTTGGAGGTGGTGGATCCGCAGAAGTGTGCAGGGGCAGGATGCATGGTGTTAGCAAGGTTTGCCCAAGTCTGCTGTGGGAAATGACCTGGAGATGAGGCCTGGCTGGAGGGAACTTCTCTGTAGGAGAATGCAAGGGCATGGTGCACTGTTAGCAAGTTAGGTAGTGGGTATTGGTGCCACACAGGTGTCTGTGTGTTTATGCTAGGGGAAGGGAGGGAAATAGTGCCCATCAACTCCTTTGTTCCTGGCTCTAAGATTAG
Organism: Mellivora capensis; assembly: GCA_004024625.1. Lineage (NCBI taxonomy): Eukaryota > Metazoa > Chordata > Mammalia > Carnivora > Mustelidae > Mellivora > Mellivora capensis. Next base: position 2,549 of record PISX010029647.1, read on the forward strand.
TAAACAAATCTCTCTCCCATATATTTCAAGTGTTTTTCAAACTGCTGCTTCTATGCCATGTCTCCATAAGGCTGTTTGTTGTACTATCTTTAAAGGTGGGGACTTTGTTTCCTTTCACCCTTTCACCTTCCCAGCTCTCCCACGAGCCTATTAATTTTAAAGTTCTAGGTGTGCAATCCCACTGATTCCAGGAACACATGAAACTCGGCCCCTCTGGTTTTTAAAGCCAAATGTTATGGGCATTTGTCTTCCTACTGTGGGTTCCCTGGTGTCAGAGTCTGTTTCTCTCCAGCTTTCCATGTCCACACAGCATCATTCTCTCCTGTGGACAGTCCCATGGATCCACTTAGCTCAGGACACCAATCTCGACCCTTCCTACCCACTTTCATGTGGTCTATTCTCTATATTTAGCTGTGGAAAGTCTGTTCTGCCAATCTTCAGGTAGTTTTCTGGGTTATTTAAACTGATGTGGGTGTTATCTAGTGGTATCTATAGGAGAAGGTGAGCTTAGGGTCCTCTTACTCTGCCATCTTCTCTGGATCCCATCATTTCTAATTACTGGTTTGAAGTTGTATTTTTTACTTTAAGTAGCCGTAAAACTTTCTTTTTTATGTAAAAGGGAACAGAGAAATCATGGGATTGCCCAAGTTTTCATCCAGGTAGAGAAAGACTACTCTCAAAGAGCACATTTAAAAAGATGGTGTGAGGTCAAAGTCAACTTTCAGTTGTGTTTATACCCTCACACTCTGCTTATCCAAGATATCGGTTAAACATAAGTTCAGGTGAATTATACACTTTATGACTTCTTTGTATGGATTCTAGCCCAGCCTCCAGGAACTCACAGAACAAGACTGTATATGACAGCTCTTAAAACATTTATGGAGCTTGTCCTGTTTCTCCTCAACCCCTTGTCTCCCTGTTCCATTTTTTGTGGATCTTAGCTTCATAGTTCCCTCTCCCTGGGGTTCCCTTTTCTGGAACTGCTGCCATCATTTGACTTGCCTGTCATCCAAGTGGAGCCCAGGCCTGGGACCAGTACAACATATGTAGAAGCTTGATTCTTCTTGGGTGACTGTGAGAAGAATTCTTAGTGTTCTTCATTGGAAGATCAATGCAGGTAAAATAACCTAGTTCCAACCATGTGAAGATTTCTGGGCTTTGCTTTCTCTTCCCTCCATCATCGAAATCAGTTCCCTAAACTCCATTACGAAAACATATGCTACAATCTGGCATTAGCGACTATGGCTACCGCTTTTCCACTTTTAGTCCCACTATCAGACAGTTTTACTAGCCCCCCTCAACACACTTTGTGGGAACTGCCTGCTTTTAATCATCTTCTGAACCTTTTCTCTGTCCTTCAATGAGGGTTTTATGTGCCTCACTATTTATTTTACACTGACTTTGGCATTAGCACATACGTTCCTAACATCTTGGTCTGTTCTTTATTTTTTCTTAATATTTTTTATTATGTTATGTTAGTCACCATACAGTATGTCATTAGTTTTGATGTAGTGTGCCAAGATTCATTGTTTAGTATAACACCCAGTGCTCCATGCAATCTGTGCCCTCCTTAATACCCATCACTGGGCCAACCCATTCACCCAGTCCCCTCCTCTCTAAAATCCTCAATTTGTTTCTTGGAGTCCACAATCTCTCATGGTTCCTATCCCCCTCTAATTATCCCCCTTCATTTTTCCCTTCCTTCTCCTAATGTCCTCCATGCTATTCCTTATGTTCCCAAAGTAAGTGAAACCATATGACAATTGACTTTCTCTGCTTGATTTATTTCACTCAGCATAATCTCCTCCAGTCCTATCATGTTGATGCAAAAGTTGAGTATTCATCCTTTCTGATGGCTGAGTAATATCCCATCTGAGTAATATTCCATGGGCCACATCTTCTTTATCCATTAATCTATGGAAGGACATCTCTGCTCATTCCACAGTTTGGCAATAGTGGACATTGCTGCTATGAACATTGGGGTGCATATGGTCTTCTTTTCACTACATCTGTAACCTTGGGTTAAATACCCAGTAGTGCAATTGCTGTGTCATAGGGTAGCTCTATTTTTAATTTTTTGAGGAACCTCCACACAGTTTTCCAAAGTGGCTGTACCAACTTGCATTCCCACCAAGAGTGTAAGACGGTTCCCCTTTCTCCAAATCCTCTCCAACATTTGTTGTTAATTTTTGCCATTCTAACTGGTGTATTCTGTTTCATTGATTTTAAGCTGTTTGTTCCAGGCCTCCTCCTCCTCCTTCTTTTCTATTAGTTTGTCTTCAAGATCACTAATTTGTTCTTCTGCTTCATTTACCCTAGCTGTTAGAGTATCTAGATTAGATGGGATCTCACTGATAGCATTTTTAAGTTCTGCCAGATCTCATTTCTGCCTTTAACAAATCTATGTTGCCATAATATTTTTCTCCAGCCTGACTATTGTCTTCATAAATGCTACCCTGAAGTCTATTTCTGACATCTTGCTTAAATCCATATGCATTAGATCTATGGGAGAGGCCATTGTCTCTGGGTCTTTCTTTGTTGGGAGTTCCTCCTCCTAGTCATTCTGTGGAGTTGTGGTTGATGGAATGTATAGCTGAAAATATCAACCACTATCTAGGCAATGTGCACCCTGGGAAGTTTTGGAGCAATCGGAAGTTACCACTAAAAAGAAAAAAAAAATCCGGCCAAAATGAGCCCTAAGAGTAAGATTTATAAAGTACAAAACAAAACAAAAGGCTGACAAAAAAGAAAAAAATTAAAAAATAAAAAGGGCCAGGTGACAGGAAGGTGGTTATAATCCCTTGATGTGCGTGAGGAAGGGTATTTCAGTTCTTCCTGGGTGTATTTTGTTATCTTTGTTGGAGAACTCCACTTACCAGAGATACAGGGAAATTAAAACTGGTATATATAAAGGCAGTATTGGACTACAGTGAAGTTTATATACATTATATAAAAAAGAAAAAGGAAAAAAGTATATGTATGAAAAAGTTCAGGTTAAAAAGTTACTATGGAATATGTTGTATTAAACATTTAGTTGAAATGATAAGTAAGTAAAAAAAAGAGGGAAAAGTTGTATCTAAGAAATATACAGGCTGTGAGGCAATACCAGGAGCTTGATATACTGTTTTCCCCTAGTGTTGGGGTTTTACAGTTTAATGGGACCCTGTGGTTGTTGTCCTCTTGTCCTTCTAGCTTTTATTCTGGGCGAGGGGCCTGCTGAGTTGTTTTTCAGTCAATTTACTTGGGCAGAGTTGCCCTGCCTCCTATTAAGGGGCTGGGCTTCTTGGAAACTGGTTTTTTGGGCTTTTGTTCTCTGGAGGCTTTTGTTCCCTAGTGGCTTTTCCCACCTTTTGGGGGGTCAGAGCAAAATAAACTGGTGCCCCCCAGTGACCTTCCCAGTGATCAGCCAAGGCCCCACTTGTCTCTGTACCCCGTGCCACCAAAACCATGAGTAATACCCGTCCGGGTGAGCCTGTCCCCTACAGCTGCTGTTCCAGGACCATCGTCTCCAGTCCAAACTGGGTCTTCTCAGCTGCAGCTGCAGCAGCAGAGGGAGATGCAGTGACAGCAGCCGTGGCCAGCCCAGGGATCACTGACTCAGGTCCACGCTGGGTCCTCTCAGCCATGGGTGGGCATCAGCTCTTGGTCAGTCCTGGGAACCGTAGGCTTAGGTCTGTGCCTGCAGTCACTTTGTCCCAGCAATTGTCCCTTAAAACCTTTGTTCTGTCTGAGCACTGTTATCAGTCCCTTCCCATCTCACACAGCCACCGGGCTCCCAGCTATCATTGGTTCCCAAGAGCAGAGCACTTTTGCACTGGCATGTTGCTTTCCAGTGGCTAGCTTCTAGTGGCTCCCTCTCCCTTCTGTTTACCCTCCAATATCTGTCTGTGCAATCCCAGCTCTGTCTTTTGTACCTCTCAACTGATAATCCTCTGCCCCTGTAGAGATCCAGACACGTATAATCTTACAGCTCAGGTTGATTTCGTGGGTGTTTAGAGTGGCTTGGTAGATTTCTAGCTAAATTCAGGGGACCAGTTGAAAGAGTTGAAACAGAGTCTTCCCACTCCTCTGCCATTTTGGTGGAACTCCTTAATTGGACTATTTTCTAAAGACAAAGTTTGCCATCAACATTTGACTGATTTGAATGCAAGTTACTAGATCAGCCAAGCAAACCACTCGTTTACAAAAATGTCATCACAAATATACTCAAGCCTTTTGAAGAGAAAGGCACTAGCATCCCATTCTGTTGATGTCACTATATGCAGCACATGCAGCTGTGGCTACAATGTAATGTATGGATTGGGTCTCAAAGGCAAGTTTTCAACATCAAGCCTGTCATGCCTCAACCTTCCAGAGATTTTCAGATGTCACCAGAATTTATAGAGTAAATGGTATTAGGTTGAAGTAGTAGTTTTATTTTTTTACTTGTACTCATGTAAGTTTAATTTAGTGTCAAATTCCAGTATGTAACAAAAATATAAATAAAAGGCTCTCTGGTGGTTAAAGCTTGTTTTTTATCCTCCCACCTGCTCTACTAAGGAATTCTGCCTTAGAAGTTTACCTTCTCCATCGAATGGCGTGTTTGAAGACCCTCATTTGTCCACTGAAGCTAACAACATCAATGCTGACACTATTTCTATATGATACATTCTCAAGACAAAAGTTTCTTAAAACCTTGAAGAGTAACTTATAATTTCCTCTGATTCTATCTGCAGTAGGGATTCCTAACTCAGCCCCTTCAACTATGGGCACTGTGGAAATGTCAAGGAGTATCTCAAAATTTTCCTTCAAGAACTCAAGGTATAAATTAAAAGAGAAAACTAAATACCATTTGGACCTTTGCTTTCCTCTCCCCTTTTCCCAAATAAATTGTAGTTAATTCTTAAAAAAAAAAAAAGTCTAGACTCAAACTCTTTTTCCTCCCTCTACAGAGTAGCTCCTATTCTCAGATCCCTCATTTATGTTACCTGGGCCAGTGTGCCTAACAGAGAAGACACTCAATAAATACTCCCTTACTTGAATTGGATAACTTCTCTAAAATTTACAGTATTGTATTTTTAAATTTATTAGATTTTACAGTTTTTATCTAGGCCTCATAATATCCTTTCTTAGAGCCCTGTATGCTGAGAAGAGAGAGATCCGTTAACAATTAAAGACACAGAGTTGCTTAGTGGCAGACCTAGAATTAGAACTGTCATCTTCTAACCTTTTTTGTTCTCTTTACAAAGATTCCATTGATATTAAATACATGAAACTTAATATTTATATACTATAACTTAATAACTCAAACAAGAAAACCCAAGAAATAAAAACACCCAAATATTTTCTGATTATGTTGGTGTCATATTTAGTAGCTCTTTGCTGAAATTAAAATCTCATCAGAGTAATATCAAAACTTAGTAGTGCCAGGGTACCTGGGTGGCTCAGTGGGTTAAGCCTCTGCCTTCGGCTCAGGTCATGATCTCGGGGTCCTGGGATTGAGTACCACATTGGGCTCTCTGCTCAGTGGGGAGCCTGCTTCCACCTCCCCCCACCCCCGCCGGCCTCTCTGCCTACTTGTGATCTCAATATCTGTCAAATAAATAAATAAAATCTTAAAAAAAAAAACTTAGTAGTGCCGTAAAAATGGTAATACAAGTTATATTAACCCATTCGATTTAAAATGCATTCTACCAATCATAAAAAAACACCCTCTCTGAAATTGATATTTATTATCATTCTTCTCCCTCACCAGACTGTAAGCACCACAAGGGCAAGGACCAAGATAATTTTTTGTTCATCATCATATTCCCAACATCTTGCTGTGCCTAACAATATTAATTTAAATGATTATGAATATTGTCCACTTAATTAACTGCTCAGTGATATTTATTCACTCATTTTTCATTCATCAACAAGTGGGTTCTTTGCTAGGCCTCCGTCAAAACAAGAGTGAATAAGCCATTACCACAGCTCAAGGGGGAAGACAGACTTATAAAGAGAGGTTTGTTGCACATGATGGTTATCTCTAGATGTCTGAGCTGAACACAGATGAGAGAATGGCTAATTCTACCCTGAGAATCAGAACTGCTTTTCAGAGAAAGATTTCTCTCAGCTGGGTTTTGGAGAATGAAAGGTGGGAGAAAGAAATGGATGGAGTGTGCAAAGACTCTTCAGTAAAGAAATCTAAGGAAAAAATATATTTTCTCAAGAACTTAAAAGTCAAGACTATTTAAGTTGACTTTCTGAGCTTTTTTGTTTTGCCATTCAGAATCATACAGATTATTCTTCATTAATCAAATTCTTTTTTACTCTATATTTTTTGGCTTCAGATATAAAGCTGAAAACAGATTGTTCCCCTTAGCCACATTCTCATATGATGATTACTTTTTCCCAAGTCTGGAAATTGTGGTTCGATGTGAGATTCAAAGTTGGCTACATTTGTGTCCCTTATTTTGTTTTCACAACATTGTTTTTTACATTATGAAATGTAAACATCATTTCTCAGCTGGATAAGATTTACCTATCTTGCTCTAAATAAGTAACTGCTCAAAGTAATAAAAGCAAGATTCTTCAAAATGAATAATCAAAACATTCATACTCACTAGTCCAAGAAATTTAAAGGTACACTTGGTAGAATCAATTGTATTCGACCATGAAAATGTTAGTCTTGTTTATTTATATCTGCATATTCAGGAACTAGAAAGTCCTCTTAAAGAGAAACAAAATATTGCAATGTTTAAAATGTTTTGAATAACAATCCTAAGGGAATAAAAGCCACCAAGTCTTATGCTAATAATAGTTTTATTATGATACAGAGTATTAGCATGTTTGTTTAATATTTTGTTTCAAGAGTTGGAGTTAAAAAAAAAGAATTGATTATGCTGCTGGTTACATGACCCTACATTTGCTCAAAGTCATAGAATCATAGATTTAAAAGGTCAATTTCATTGTATATAATTTTTTTTTTTTTTTTAGTTTTTAAAAAAGAAAAAAAGATGAGAGGGAGGAAGGGAAGAAAATAGACTTTGTTTTATAATTTGGGGAAACTAAACTTTGGGTCCTTCTTCTGACACTGCTCCAGACTCTTTTCCAGAAGGCAAACACTTGGTACATTTCAAGCAGAATAATTAAAATCAATCACCCACATAGGCAGGCCAAGAATGAAGAGCAGAAAACTTGGGATTTGACAAGAAGGAAAGAGATCCAAGACAGGAAATTGACTTGGTCAGACGTGTGGAAAATCAAGGCAACCCACAAGGCCATTAATGAAGGTCCCCATAAGAGTCTCTGCTTCTGCACCCCGCCCTCAGCCCAGGCTCTCTCTCCAGCTGGGAGGATTTATTTCAGGGAAGCTGTGCCAGCATCTTCCAAGGGAAACACAGTCGAAGCATGGTTACCAAACAATGCTGCAAAGGAGGCACAGGTGGCATGCTGGAAGAATCTTCCTCAGGATGGAAAGAGGGAGACAACCACAGCCAGTGCCCCTGACTTCCATCTAAGGAAGCTCAATTCCCCGGAAACAGATATCTCAACTCCAAAGATGAAGAAGGGAAAACCCAGTTAAGAAGTCTTTGTCCTTGGAAAACAATAGAAGCCGTCCTGTTACTGAAACACACTGAGAGGCAAACACATTAAGGTGGTCACTAGAAATGACCTCAAGATAATGGGACTGAAAAGCGTTAAAAAGGATATGGAAGTGGATTAACATCACTGGATAGAAGCCAGTGTTAGATCAGCACTGCACATGGATTAACCAAAGAGGATATAGTCTAATGCATGACCTCAAGCCAAGCACTTCTGTTAATCCAACAGTCTGTGGAGTCAGAACTGATGCTTGCCGAAAGTTCTACATTTTTACATGAAAAAGAGGAAAAACATCTGATCTCCTCCTAAGTTGTTGCATGTTTGAATCCTAGCAGCACCACTTACTGGTTGTTGTGACCATGGATAGGTTATTTAATGTGTTTGTGCCTCAGATTCTCTATCTGTAAAATGGAGGAGAGTGTTAGTGCCTATTTCATATAGTTGTTGTATTGAGTCCATATATATATATATATATATATATATATATATATATATATATATACATACATACACACACACATACATACTAGAGTCCCAAGTGCATGGTAAGTGCTATATATATTCTAGTTAGTATGATTATCATATAATAAACTTCCCAGGTTAGAGTTGGTCTTGGTATGCCAATACTAAGTATGTTCTGAAATAACCCTAAAACCTGACTGAAGTCTGTGAGCCATACAAGGTGGCTAGTTCACAAGATTCGTGAAGTTTTCTTGCTGAGGCATTTGCTAAGCTTTCCATTGATTCTTTTGGGATTTCTAGCCATATTTTCCTGGAAGCCAGTTTCGGCATTCCTGGAAAAAAAAGGCCAATACTTTTAGAGTAACAGTGACGTGGAATAAACCTTGGGTTGGCAGTCAGGTGACAAGTATCTGGATGAGGTAGTTTTTTTCTGCATCACTTGTTAAAATCACTTCCCCTTCTTGGGCCTACAACTCCTCCCATTACAAGAGAGGGTTGAACTAGATGACATCTATGTTATCCGTGTTATCCTTTGAGTTCTGACATTTTTTTATTCTATTCCAACACTACAGGTGATTTTCTTTCTTTTTTTTTTTAACCTCCTTAAATGTCTATAAAAGGACTTTGTAATCTAATGTGCTCCAAATACCTTCTGGGCATCTATACCTAGGTATTCCCTAAAGGCTCCTCCACCTCTGTAAGTGAAGGCATAATTTCACCTTTCCCTTCATCCTATGAGCTCTACATCCTTTCCTTCCTGAGAAGGACCCCACCATTCTCTTGGTCTCAGTGCAAATCCTCAAATGCCCAAGATGGCTTGCATTGCCTCTCCACATCTCTTCTTGGTCTCCTTGATCATCTTTGAGCAGCTGCTTATGTTCAGGCTCCCCTCAGCCCTCCTTTTACCAGTGCTTCTTATATCTTAATGAGCATGTCGATCACACGGGGATCCCGTTCAAATACAGATTCTGATTCTGTAGGCCTGGAACAACCCATTTCCACATTCCTAACAAGCTCCAGGTGGTGCCAAAGCTGCTGGTTACCTACCACACTCTGGGGAGCAAGACACTTACTCTTCAAGTGAGAGCCCCAGAATCCAGATGTTTTCTTTTTTAGTCCAATTTTCAGGTTAGTATTCCTAAACTTTGATCCTGTTCTTCCTGCTAAAATATTGTGGCTTACATAATTGAATAGTCAATAAAATCTCTTCACAATAAAACCTCAACCTGTGCTTCTGCCTTAACCCTTACAATCGCCAGCCTACATTTAACCTAATTTATCTAAGTAGCCTGCATTTAATCTGACTAGTTGCTTTCAGGATGTGTTCTTCCCTTTCTGCCCTCATGCCTTGCTCAGGCTCTATTATTTTCTTAAGATGTCATCTTGCTCTTTTTCTTTCTGTTACTCAGAATCTTCACACAAATACCCTCAGTCCATGAAACCTTTCTGTTTCCTGGAACGTCACCTTCTCCTTTAATTCACAGTGGGGTTTTGTTGTTTTTTTTTTTTTTACTTTATGATGATTCACCGTCTGCTCTGTAATTTCTACTTATGCATTTGCTACCTCTCCCATCAGACCCAGTGCTGCTGCTGCTTTTTTTTTAAGATTTTATTTATTTATTTGACAGATCACAAGCAGGCAAAGAGGCAGGCAGAGAGAGAGGAGGAAGCAGGCTCCCTGCTGAGCAGAGAGCCTGATGCAGGGCCCAATCCCAGGACCCTGAGATCATGACCCAAGCTGAAGGTAGAGGCTTTAATCCACTAAACCACCCAGGTGCCCCAGACCCAGTGCTTGTTGAGATGCTTCAAAGCAGAAAGAACTGTTCAAGACAAATGAATGGAAGTACTCTGTCACTAATTATCTAAACTCATACAGGCTGAAAATATGAAACAAATTCTAAAAAGGCTTAGATAGCTTCATACTGTTAGCCATTACTGAGGGTGACTAGGATTTGGGGGGCATGCCTCCTACCTTTTATTCAATTTACCCTGCATTTCTGAGTGCTGTCTCTATGTAAGACCCCATCCTGAGAGGGCTATGGCGGGACCCAAAGAACAAGGCCAGCATCACGAAAGTTGTCATTATCTGGTGGGAGGGACAGTAGGAGCCAGGTACTGAAGTATTTCACCATGGGTTGCTTAGGCCCTTGCCTGAGGCAGAGTCTTGGGCTGGGCAGGGGTGGGGAAAGGTGGTAAGTGTGGCTGGTGACATAATTGTTATAAAAGCCTATGGCTCTGGAGATAGTACACTTACTAAACTAACACCATGAAGATTTGTGTAGAAATGTGCTTTCAGTGTAATGCCAACTCTGCATTTGATATCCTTCCTCTCAGCATTTATAGCCACCACCTGTGCTTTCATTATTCACTCCAGTGTTTCTGTCCAAGCTGAAACACTTAACTTTCCAGTGCCTCGAGGGAAAGCAGGACTTAAGTCCTTCCCTTCACCCATGGGTGATTCTCCTAAGAATTAAGTTTCACGGACACATCCATTACCTGTGTGAGGAAGAAGATCAGAAAGTATTGTTATGGCGTTCTTACAGTTTAGTAAAGAGGCTAAGAGAAGACTAGTTATTTTGTAATTTTCCGCCTCTCCTGAGAAATCACATTCTTAAAAAGCTTAAAAATGTGATCCTCAACCATTCTTCCTTGCATCCTGGGAATTAGAGAATTTTAGAGCTTGACGGTAGTTTAGAGATAGACCATCCTATTCCCTCATGTTTCCTCAGTGAGGAATTGAGGCACATGACCACATGTCAATGTAGTGGCCAAGCGAGGTCTTAAACTTGTCTTCTAAGGACTAAGTGGTTAAGTGGGAGAAAGAAAACGATATTTGTATCTATCTATCTATCTATCTATCTACCTATATTTATAACTATATCTGTATCTATATTTATCTATCTATCTATCTATCTATCTATAATCAGTCTCTTCTGTGATATATCAGGTACTGTGTGTTTGGTGCTTTAGATGCCTTATCACATTTAACACTTTTATCCCAATTCCAAGAGGCAAGTGTCATCCCAACTTTACTGAAAAATCTGAATTTCAGAGAGGTAAAGTAACTTGTCCAAGAGTGTGTGTGTGGGTGTTGCAACATGCCCTCAAACCCTGGCTCAAGGGAAGACTTTACCTGGTAGCCAGCAGCAAGGCACCCTGCCAGCTGGTGATATGAGAGGGAGATAAAAGACACAGTCTTGGTCCTTAAATGATAAGGATATCCTTATTCTACCTTTTGGGTTACTCTCTCTCTTTCTCTCTTCTGGTCTCTGAATCTTATTGTTCAGTCTTTGTGGACTTCACACCAAGATGCTTCCCCAGCCCTCCTGCCTCCTGCCTCACACCCATTCTCTGAGATGGTATTCACTCCTGGGGCTTTCATGGTTCCCTTGCCTAACTACTTGTTATGCTATACTTCCAGCCTCTGTAGTCATTCATCAAGAATTGTCTGCTACACCTGCCCCAACAGTGCACAAACCAGTGTTCAAAATGTGGAATTCATTTCTCTTTTTTGCCTTCCTTTTGGAATTCCTATTTTCTTTTTATCTATAACACATTTCTTCATTATCTTATACCAACCCTCAATAGCCTTCCAAAGACAATACAAGTTCTACCTTTTCCATGAAATCTTCTCCCATCTCATTCACTTATTGAAGAAACATTTAATGAGCAGCTTTATATGACAGGAGCAGGAGAGAGTAAAGAACAAGACAGATGCAGCATGTGTCCTCATCGAACTTATAATCTAGCTATAAATAAGTACTTGTAATGTCTTCTCTAGAGGGAAAGCACAGGGCATGGAAAATTTGATACACTTTTAATTCTTCTATATTACTCCCATCCAGAAAGAGTTTGTTAACTATTAAGTTGAATATTTTTCAAAGATGAGGAAAGATCTCCTGGCAGGATCTATTCCCATACATTTGCCTCTGGGTCCTGTGAGGACCATTGCCAGTACTCTGGGGTCCTGGAGGACCTGGGATACCTCATAGATGCTTGATATTCACGTGGTAAGTGCCAGTTGGGAAAAATTCTTGGAGCAGTTCTGCACGGATGTAAGCACATCCTGGATCAAGCAGCTGCTTCTTCAGGGGCTTACTGGGTGGTACTGGCAGGAATTCCAATTCTCTGGAGCTTGAATGAAATACACATGGCACACTTTAATGTGAATTCAGCTAAAAGCTGGCTGGAGAACAAATGACAGCCAAATAGCTGGCGCTGCCATAGTTGTGACTCTTCCCTTTGAAGATTGTGTCAGTACTGGTCTTCCCTCCAAACTTACCATGTTATAAACCTAATGAGGGTTTTCAGTGGCTTGGGGGAGAGATAGCGGAGCATAATAGGAAACATTTTAGATCAGCTCTTATTTCTGTTTTTAATCTTAAGGTAGTTTTGGTATCTGGCTAAGCTTCTTATAGAGATTGTTTTTGTATTTCTGAGACGCTAGCTGTAGATGAGATGGACTCATATGCTCTCCTGTATGCCAGGCGCACACAACATACCCCCCTCTTAATACACACACATTTGCCCATCTTGCACACGTGCAGGCACACACGCTGCAGGCATAGTGCTTGGAGGCAATCAAGGCCCATCAAGGGGCCTCCCTATTTGTGGTTTATTTTCTGCTTTTAAGTTCCATTAAGTATCATTTGAGAGTGACTATTTCATAATGACGCACACTTGATAAAAACCAGCTCAAGAACGGTTTCTATGCCCAAGACTCACATATGCAAAACAACAACAAGGACAATAGATTGTGTCAGGAACAAATGAAAATCGTTTAAATAGAAGTTCCAAATAGCAAATATAAAACAACTTTGTTTTAAAAAAAATTCAAATTAAAAATTAAAGAAATAATTTAATTTTAAAATTATAAACTAGGAAAATGTGGAAACATTCTCAACATTTATCATGTTTTGTACCAAACCTTGTTCCTTTCACATGTACTTTTTGAATTAGGAAACATTTTGTGCTCAGATATTCTTTACCGCTATCATATAAATGCTAAATTCGCAGTCTAAAAATACCCTGATAAATTAGCAAGCCTTATTAAAAAGAACACGACTGTACGGTTTCCAAAATCTTTTAGTAGTTTGATTTCTCTTAATGCCATATTCCAACAACACACTGGAATTTAAGTTTCCATGTTGTAGATGACAAAAGGATTTGCCTATTAATCAGTTTACACGGTGAATTGAAATAAACACTGTAATTATTTAAATGACATGGCATAAAATGATTTCTAGCCACTCCTTTTTTTTTTTTTTTAAATGGCCACCAAAAGCAATCAGGACCTGTCAAAAGGAACACTTGCTTTTAAACATGATTTCTTTCTCAGACGATTTTATTTAAGATTTGTGGGACCATATTGTTCTGCCTCAGGAAAACAGGAGCCCTCATAGAAGCCTGAAACAGTCCTCAAGAAAGGCCTAAAACTTGCAGTTTATCGAGGGCTTCCTGCCCAGGAACCCAGGTAGGGAAGCAGAATGAAAGATCTTCCATAGATCTACAGAAACTCCTGGAGCAGTGTCTGTAGAGAAAAGCCACCAACCAAATACATAAAGTGCAGATCTTTGGCCCCAATTTTGAAGGCTGCAATTGTGCCATTGTGCAACATTAAATTGAAATGTTACTGGTTTTCAGCATTACCTAAAGAACAAGTAAAGGTTAAGAGATGGTAGGAATGCCATCCAATTTACTAACTTCACAAACCTGGCTTAATGCTGGAATTTAGAATAAAAGAGGAAGGTGATAGTGACAAAGTATGAGTCAGAAAAGCTGAAATCTCAGTGAAATTTTCCTTGGTTACTAAAATATGGTCTGCATTAGTGAGCCAAGAATTCAAGCTTTGTTAAGGACATCTCATGTGGGATTTGGAATGAAATTCCAGGGAAGAATTGAGAGCCACCCATGTACTAAGGACATTTACTCTGGCCTCGCTGTGGTGTTGGTGATGGGAAGAGACCCCCACTATGATGCCCTTCACCAGCTTCTCAGAGAAGCCAAAGTAAGCTGCCTGCTGGATCAAAGAGAGTGGCAAAGTCCAATCATCAAGGGCATAATAGGTCCTCAGTCAAGAGAACATCATTAATGGCTACTAGGCAGGGAGTGTTTCTGTGTCCCAGACCCTCAGTCCCTGGCACAATGCACATGATGCCATTTCCAGCTAAGAAAGCTTCTGAGCAGTTAAACACTTTGTCCATGGTCATGTAGTAACAGGGTAACTTGGATTCAAAGCTAACCTGATACCTGGTTCTAAAGCCCATCCTAATACCCAATATGCTCTACTCCTGATCTTTGTCATTTGCCATCCCTGGTGCCCTGGTGCTCAGAACTCATTCCATGAACCCGATATTTATAGCACAACCCAGGCTTCTACTGGATGTCTTCATTTTTATTCTTCCTTTTCCTCTCCCAACCCCATTTCTTTTCAAAGACCTTATTAGAACCTCTATTTCTTATAGGCAAGGAGGAATGAGATAGAAGGACACAGTGAGCTGGAGTGAAGAGAAAAATACACCAGCTTATCATAATAGCAAAACTTTGGCTAACATACAGGAGCACTGAGAAAAGGAGGCAGATGTTTTTTAATCCCTTAATCATAAATCATGTAGGGACATCATTCTTTTTTTCTTTGCTTGAGCTAAAAACATCTATGTGATTGGTTTTATTATAATCTTTCAATGTTATCAGAAGATGGAAAGTATTTTATTTATTATTGGCTTCTAATTTGTTATTGAGTTGCTTTTTCAGTAGATTTATGAATTGCATTCAGAAGGCACCCCACTTTTGTAATGTTGCCTTCTTGAATCCTACTGGAGACTTTTAAAATCTATCCTTAACTTTTTTCTATTCTCTCCTTGAATGCCAATGCTTTTCCCAACATGTTCCCTTCATTTTCTTTTCTATTCATTCATCTACATTTAATCCTTAATCCATTTTGAGTTTATTTTGTGTATGGTGTAAGTCAGTGGTCCAGTTTTAGTCTTCTGCTGGGAGCTGTCCAGTTTTTCCAGCACCATTTGTTGAAGAGACTGTCTTTTTCCCATTGCATATTATTTTCTCCTTTGTCAAAGATTAATTGACCAAATAATTGTGAGTTTATTTCTGGGCTTTCTATTCTATTCCATTGATCTGTGGGTCTTTTTCTGTGGAAGTACCATACTGTATTGATTATAACAGCTTTATAGTATATATTGAATTCTGGAATTGTGATATCTCTAGCTTTGTTTTTATTTTTAAGATTGTTTTGGCTATTTGGAGTCTTTTGTGGTTCCACACAATTTTTTAGCATTGTTTGTTCTAGTACTGTGAAAAATGTTGTTGCTATTTTGACAGAGATTGCATTAAATCTGTAGATTGCTTTGGGTTGTATGGACATTTTAACATTTGTTCTTCTAATCCATGAGCATGGAATATCTTTTTATTTGTTTGTTTCTTCTTCAATATCTTTCATCTGTGTGTTACAGTTTTCAGAGTACAGGTCTTTCACCTCCTTGGCTAAGTTTATCCTAGATATTTTATTATTGGTATAATTGTAGATGAGATTGTTTTCTTAATTTCTCCTTCTCTTGCTTCATTATTAGTACGTAAAAATGCCACAGATTTTTTTTACATTTATTTTTATCCTGAAAACTTACTGAAATCATTATCAATTTTAGAGTTTTTTTAGTAGAGTTTTTAGGGCTTTCTGTACATACTATCATGTTGGGTGCAAATAGTGTGAGTTTTGCTTCTTCCCTACCAGTTTGGATGTCTTTTATTTCTTTTTATTATCTGATTGCTGTGGCCAGGACTTCTTATGTTTAATAGTGGTGAGAGTGGACACCTCTGTCTTATTCTTGACCTTAGGGGAAATGCTCTCAGTTTTCCAACATTGAGTATGATATTAGCTGTGGTTTTTTTCAAAGATGGTTTTTATTATGTTGAGGTGTGTTTACTCTAGCCTACTTTGTTGAGAGTTTTTATCATGAATGGATTTTGTACTTTGTCAAATGCTTTTTATGCTTTTCTTCTTCTTTACATGTTTGGTAGAATTCACCGGTGAGGCTGTCTGGCTCTGGACTTCCTGTTCACTGATAGTTTTGTGATTATTGATTCAATTTCATTGCGGGTAATTGGCCTGTTCACATTTTCTGTTTATACCTGATTCAATTTTGGGAGGTTATATATTTCTAGGACTTTATCCATTTCTTCTAGGTTGCCATTTTGGGGGCATATATTTTTTCATAATACTCTCACAATCTTTTGTATTTCTGTGGTATCAGTTATTATTTCTCCTCTTTCATTCATGATTTTGAGTCCTGTTTTTTATTCGTCTAGTTAAAGCCTTATTGATTTTGTTGATCTTTTCAAAGAAGCAGCTCCTCATTTCATTGATGTTTTATTGTTTTTTAGTTTCTATTTTGTTTATTTTGGCTCTGATCTTTATTATTTCCTTCCTTCTGCTAGTTTTGGACTTTTTTGCTCTTCTTTTTCTCATTCCTTTATGTGTAAGATTAGGTTATTTATTTGAGATATTCCTTGCTTCTTGAGGCAGGCCTGTAATGCTATAAACTTCCTTCTTAGACCACCCTTTGTTGTATCCCAAAGATTTGGGACTGTTGTGTTTCCTTCCTTCCTTCCTTCCTTCCTTCATTTGAGAGAGAGAGAGGGAGAGGGCATGAGTGGAAAAAAGCAAAAGAGGGAGAGACTATCCAAGCATACTCCTGCTGAGTTTGAGCCTAATGCGGGGCTCAACCTTATGATCCATGAGATCAGGACCTGAGCTGAAACCAAGAGTTGGACACTTAACCAATTGAGCTACCCAGGTGCCCCAGGACTGTTGTGTTTTCATTTTCATTTGTCTCCATATATTTTTTAATTTCCTCTTTGATTGGCTGGTTGACCCATTCATTGTTTAGTAGCATTTTATTTAACCTCCTTGTGTTTGTGTTCCTTCCATATTTTTTCTTGTGGTTGATTTCTAGTTTCATAATGTTGTAGTCAGAAAAGAGGTATGGTATGACTTTTATCTTTTTGAATTTGTTGAGACTTGTTTTGTGGCCTAACCTGTGATTTCTTCTGGAGAATGTTCCATGTACACTTGAGAAGAATGTGTACTCTGCTGTTTAGGATGCAGTATTCTGAATATATCTGTTAGATCCATCTGGTCTATTGTGTCACTCAAAGCCACTGTTTCCTTGCTGATTTTCTGTTTGGG